>OVBI01002138.1:0-23663 GCA_900406495.1 Sisymbrium altissimum | reverse complement strand
TACCAGAAAGATGAGAAAAGAAGTTCTCAAGAACATCATTGTTCCTAAGCTGTTTATGGACTGAAAATAAAGCAGCTGCATATGGTATAGACTAAGTAATACTTGGTAAATAAGTTCTATAAGAACAATCCAAATCAGTCCATATAAATAAATATAAATTCCTTGTGTATATACTAAACTAGTCCAAAGAGAGGAATTAGATTTGCGGCTAATGGACGTAATGACCACATACTTATATGGTCCATTGAATAGTGAAATTTATATGAGAGTACCAGAGGGTATTGAGCTCAAAGATAAGAGAAATTCTCAAGAACAACATTGTATTAAGTAGAATAAATCTCTTTATGGTTGAAACAATCAGGTCGAATGTGGAATAATAGACTAAGCGAGTACTTAGTGAAAGAGGGCTATAAAAACGACCCCATCAGTCATTGCATATTTATAAAGAAATTTGCTAAAGGGGTTCGTAATCATTGCAGTATATATTGACGACCTGAATATTCTAAGAACCTCTGCGGAAATCACCCAAACAATCGAATATCTAAAGAAAGAATTCGAAATAAAAGACCTAGACAAAACAAAATTCTGTTTGGGATTACAACTTGAGTACATTAATAATGGAATCCTTGTGCATCAAATGGCATATACAGAAAAAGTACTCAAGAGATTTAATATAGATCAATCTCACCTATTGTCTAACCCCATGGTCGTGAGATCACTCGATCTAAAGAATGATCCATTCGGTCCAAAGAAGGACGATGAAGATCGGGGGAGTAATACGTGTTGTACTCTTTTTCCTTCACCATGGTTTTGTCCCATTGAGTTTTCCTGGTAAGGTTTTAATAAGGCAACATCCCCAAGCGTTTTATAAAGATCCTTAGCATCTGGTACGGTTATGTCATCCAAAGAGGAGTGTTATAAATCAATTAGTGATGGATTCCATAACCGGCACATACTTAGAGTTTTTCTTTTTTTTCTTATTATCTTAAGTTTTCCTTTTACTTGGTTATGTAAACTACTATATATATGTAATCTCATTCATTCATTAATAGACACAGAAACATTTAGTTTCATAACACTATACACATTATTTGGTGGGTTACTTCCTAATTATTTATCTGTTACTTTTTAATTATTAACCAGACCAGCTAATATATTGTTATTGTGTTACTAGGCTAAGAAGAAACCTGCGTTTAAGATCACAAAAAAAAAAAGACGTGTTTCATATGTTCCCAATGAGGTTTAGTAACAATTCAACACGAGCTATAGAAATGTTCCTTCTAACATGTCCGTATAATATACCATACTAATGTATCCTATTTTCCCCAGGATGATCAACCTCACAAAGAGCCATCCGGTATTGACGACAAGTTCCAGTATATTGTCGAGCATTCAAACCCGCTTAGGTAATTATTTTTCATATCACGTAATTTTATTGTATACATATAAATCTGTATATATTACTTGTAATATATTAATATAGAGTATGGCATCTAAACATAAACCTTTGCACTGTCCTCCAGAGTTCATTGTTTTGGCCTGATCTACTCAAATTTACCCTAGAGCTACTCTCCAATCTAAGAGATTGATGAAGTATTTAGAGGTCAAATTCCACATAGACTCAAGATTCACACAATAGATTTATCAGTTATTGAATTAAGCTAAACGATTCAATGTAAATTAAAAGACAGCAAGAAGTAAATCGGTTTTAAGATCAATAAAGAGAAACGTCAAGCTTAGGGAATTCTCAGGAAATCAGGAATATAAGCAAATCACGATTCTTCTAATGTTCTAGAACTTGAAACACAATGATAAAGTAAACCAGTCGTCGCTGCGAAAACTATCTATGTCTAAATCCTAGAAAATCAAATTTCTTTACGAGTTCTAAAGTATAAACATGCAATAATCTCAGGTTCAATTTGTTCACAAAATCCCTAAATAAAATTCCTTTGCAGATAGGTATTTTGCTCACCTAGGTTTCTTTCTAGCTAATTAACCAAGTGTCATTTCGAGAATCAACATATGATCAATAATCTAACCTTTCAGTTCAGATCAAGTATTAACCACAACCTATATGAAAAACTAGTGTTCGGAATCCTTAATTAACTAATTTACTTAGCAATCCATAAAATCCCTAATAAGAAACCCTAAACCTAACTAGCAAACTACTCAGATATGGAAATTGAAGCAGTAAACATGGTTGAATAAGATTGCATAAAAGAAATAGAATTAGAATTAATGGAGTTCTAAATCTTCTCTGAATGAGTCTGAATTCGTCTCTCCAAAAGGTCTCTCTAGAATAATGATAGAATAAAGATAATATAGGTCTAAACAATGACCTGAAAAATCTAAATATAGTCCTAAAATCCGAAAAGGATTTAAGTGGTAAATAATGGAAACTCCTATGACAATTTCCTTTTTTTTCAAACTTGTAAAAATTCGTCCGAAACTTGTGGTCACGTCCTGCATCGATCGACATATACTCCAAATATGCACTCCGAGTTGCTCCTTTCAGCTACCAAGTTCCAATTGCTCCCAAATGCTCCAATATCTCTAATTAAGCTCCAAACATTCCTAAACCTGTAAAAGACTCTAAAAGATTTTTAAAGATACTAAAAAGACTCTATATACAACTCATATCATGGCTAAAAACCATCAAAACTATGATATATCAACTCCCCCAGACTTAGCCTTTGTTTGCCCTCAAGCAAAGCAGAGAACTAAACCAGTGAAAAAGGTTTGAAAACATGGGAACTCACCAATTCTTTAGAACACCAAACCAACCAACAACTTTGTAAGCCACATCAAACAGCACCAACTTAGATAAAACATCAACTACTTCCCCCTCAGACTTATCAACCATCCCAAATTCTAATCCACAATCTATAAGAGATCTAAATTCACCATCACTGATCTTTTTAAATTGTAAATCGTGCAGTCTCATCGAGGGAATATCGATCAAATGACACATGGACTCTTACCTATTCAAGTTCTGATTATGAGACAAGTTTGCTTCAAGTTTCTTTCCTCTCTCTTTTCTCACTTCCACTCAGTCGATTTTTCCCTATTAGGGTACCATTTTTTTTTTATCGACTGAATGCTCTGAATCTAACTTTATGAAACAAAGAATATCAATGGGGTTACCATCAAAATCCTTGATCACTTTTTTTAAGACTTATAACTTTTCTTAATCGTTTTTGTTAGACGGAAGGGAAGAGAGAGGGAAGCCATAGTCACAAACTAGCTATTTCAGACCTGAACAAGGAATCCGATCCAAAGTATACCAAACCCCAAGATGAGAGAAATTAAGTTCATTAGATGTTAGGCTAGCTCAAGATCTTTCAAATACTCAAACAGATGTGGGGATATTGGTAGATAAAATCATCTTCGGGTTTTCATATCAGTAAAACCTGCTGTCAATGGCTGCAAGAATGGTCACTAAAGTGGTAATCAAAGTGGTAATTCCAAGAGAAGCTCATAGTTCCTGACTGGTTTTGACTCAATAAAACAGACTCAAATTGACCCAACTGACTCAAAACAAAACAAAGCAAAGTACATCAGTATTTTCTTCCCCAAGACTTAAGTAACACTGTCCTCAGTGTACCAAGCCGTATGATTGGAAAGAAACCAAAATAAAAACCAAGAAACAAAGACAAGGTTAAGAATACTTACCTGCAGGGGGTGCATCGAGCGACACAAGCCCTTGCGTCGATCGACGCAGAGGTCGTCTCCTTAATCCTTCGTCGATGCAATAATTTGTTTTTTTCTTTTTTTTTAATGTATAAAACATAAAAAAACCAAAAATTAGTAAAAGAAAACGAAAATCAAATAAAAATCCTACCTAAGAGTGGGTTGCCTCCCACTAAACGCCTATTTTCAGTTATTAGCTTGACTGTGTGGGGGTTCAGAGATCTGGTGGATCAGATGGTGGCATTGAATGCCTCTGAGAACATCTCATCATCTAAGGTGGTGTATAGGCAGTTTTTGCATGAGTTCTACCAAGAAATGATGAAGGAACAACAGGAGGGTGGGTTCGGATCTTGGGTGGGCAACTTCTCTTTTCTGCAGCATCATCAAAAGAATGTTGGTGCCAAAATCCACACTTCCGGAATTAATGACCAAGATATTTAGATATTGTAGAAGATTTTCATATTCAAATACCTTCAGAAATATATCGGTTTTCCCGATAAACCGATGGAAGTCGCGATTCTTCGAGCAGAACGCTGTTAACTCGGCATTCTAGGAAGGAGCTGATCAGCTCGGTATTTTTTCCAGCCAAAAATTCCGAGCTGGCTTACATCCTTTGATATGCCCAGCTGATCGTCATATTTTCCGAACGGTTTGTCCGAAAAACCGATTAATGTCGCGATTCTTCGAGTCGAACGCTGTCAACTCGGCATTCCAGGGAGAACCTGACCAGCTCGGCATTTTTCCAGCTAAAAATGCCGACCTGGCTTACATCCTTTGATATGTCCAACTGATCGTCCTGTTTTCCGAGCGGTTTGTCTGAAAAACTGACAAAAGTCGCGATTCTTCGAGCAGAACGCTGTCAGCTCGGCATTCTAGGAAGAAGCTGACCAGCTCGGCATTTTTTCCAGCCAAAAATGTCGAGCTGGCTTACATCCTTCGATATGCCCGGCTGATTGTCCTGTTTTCCGAGCGGTTTGTCTGAAAACCGATAAAAGTCGTGATTTACCGAATTAAGACCATCAGCTCATGACAAACACGACATTCACTCCTCCACCATAAAATACCGAGCTGGGTGGTCTTCTGCCCATCCAGAAAGTGTCCAGCTGATCATCAAGTCCTAGTTTCTCTTGATTTTTCCCCTGGATACGTAATCAGCTAGGCATTTCATCTTGGAGCACAACCAGCTCGGCAAAACCAGTGGACCAGCTCGGCAAAACCAGTGGACCAGCTCGGCAAAACCCGTGGACCAGCTCGGCATTTCATCTTCCCCAAGGAAAGGCTGAGCTGGGTTACTCATGCCATCATCAGTATATCAAAAATGCCGAGCTGACCTGTTTTATGACCCAAAATGCCAAGCTGGATGCACAAAATCGAGAGGAGAGGGACTGGAGACGAGCTCGGCAATTTTCCCTTCAGGAAATGCCGAGCTGGGTGATGAATGTCTCCAGGAGGAAGCCAGCTCGGCATTTTACTCCCCCAGTGAGTTATGCCGAGCTGGTCAATCATCTAGACACTTTCGGGAGCTTTTTCGGGACTTATCGATGTTTTTGTAGACTCCACGAT
The DNA here is from genome assembly GCA_900406495.1 of Sisymbrium altissimum. Classification (NCBI taxonomy): domain Eukaryota; kingdom Viridiplantae; phylum Streptophyta; class Magnoliopsida; order Brassicales; family Brassicaceae; genus Sisymbrium; species Sisymbrium altissimum. The sequence goes on along the minus strand of OVBI01002138.1, from coordinate 18,410 downwards.
GTTTTAATCGAACTTCGAGTTGTTTTCGGAAAATATCGTCTATCGAAAACGACAAAGCGTTGACTTAAATAAAAACGGAGAGTCAAACCGAAGAAATCGCTGAGCCAGTGACAAATGCCAAGTTGGATGGAAGATTCCCAAAGATTCTCCAATATCCCTTGAAGTCGGTGGAAAAGACGAAGATACCAACCTTACTAGCAGTTTTCCTCATTGAATCAGTTCCGAAAACTGGAACAAGGGACTGAGCTAGGGGAGAAGCGACCAGGTAATCTCTCAGTGTCGTCATCGTACGCTCAAAGTTGATCTTCATGTTAATCAACCTAGCTCTCCCTTCATGGACAAACCTTTTGTAGTCTGCGATTTTAGCTTCATCCGCGCGATCATGCATGTCAAACAAATCCAAGTTGGATTTCACTGACTCAGCCAACACTACCTCTTCGCGAGCCTCTTCAATATGGTTTAACACAACCATAGCATGATCACTCTTGGCCCATACTTCTTCACTAAAGATAAGCGCTCCTGAACCGCAGCCCTACGCATCTTTCGATCATGCACTTTCTTCTCCTCCTCCTCGAGAAGCTCAGCTCTTACGCGATCTAACTCCTCAGCATGAGCGGTCTTAGCCATTTCAAGCTCGTTCCTCAGACGAGTAGCCTCTGCTACATTCTCCTCAGCAACCCTTTTTTATTCTTCAGCCTCCTTCATCCAGTACGCGTTCTCGACTTCATAACCACTTGCCATATCTGTGATATGGGCAAGGAGCTGAGGAAACAAGGAAAATTAGCCAATAGAGCCAGAACATTGACGAAAGTAACTCGATAGTTCTTGTCTTACCCCAAAGCTACGACGAGCGTCTCTGTCGAAGGGGCTTTTCCTCCGGAATTCGCTGGTAAGGACGGTCTATGTTCAGTACAAGGTCGGGGTAAAACTCCCCCAGACTCCACAAACTCCTTCTCCAGCAACTTCATTTGGCCACCAATCGATCTTGCTTTGATCATCTTCTCCAAGGGTTTAGATGGATAGTCAAATAGATCTAACTCTTTGTCTCTAGACCTCGCGGATGCAGATCGGCGATATGACAAATGATCCCAAGAGACTATTCTCGGAGAATTCAACGCAATCCAAACTCTGAAAAGATCTTGTGGAATAGCACCAAAGTAAGGAGGATCTGCAAAACAAGAACACAAAAACACAGTTGGCATTTTCAGCAGAGACTCATCACGTGGGAAATCACCAATTACCCCAGCCAACCAAAAGTTAGCTACCAATGTCCGACCACTGCGTTATCATCTCATTGATAAACCAGGGTTCGATCGAGGACGTGTTGACCTTGGCGAAAAAGAAATAGTTACGCCAAGATTCGTCTTTGCTAGGATGTTCAGGGAAAACCGTCTTGCCAGGTTTTGGCGTGACGTAATACGACATATCCATTCTGGTTCTCTTGATTTCAAGGAGCCCCTTGAGATGCCACACCCCGATGCAAATGTCACGTTCGAGGCACAAGGTTATCATTCCCACCAAGATCCTTAACCCCCTAGGGGATATCTGACCCATCACCAGACTATGTATTGCAAGAAACTGAAACACTAGTGAGGGGATCAGAAAGATAAGGGAACAAGAATCGAAATATAACTCAAACACAGTGAAACAGCCGGGAGGAGGTTTATGACAACGATCCTCTAGGCCAGGCACCACGAGTTCAACCCCTTCAAGAAAATGGAACAATGATCGAAGCCTCGCCATACTCTTTTTCCCACACGAGCTAGCACCTGTGAACTCAATACCCTTCTTCGTTCTAAAGCATGTCGGATGATCAATGTCAGGAAACTTCTCGTGCAACAACTCAACTATCTTCTTTTTAGAATACTTAAGCACAAACTTCTCGGCAACATGCGGGACCACGAATGATCCATCGTGTTCCTCGAGCTTTATACGAATGTCAGAAGCATTCTATGTGGGAACAGAATCCGTATAACCAAAGCCATGTGAACTCTCGCCGACACTAGGCGCATCACCCTGGTATATCACGGAGGCAATGTCATCCCAGTGGATATTGTTTTCCTCAGATATTGGACCAAACGCCATTCCTTCAACAAACTCAAGGGCATTCTTCGCGTTCTTCGTGTTCTTCTTTGTCATATCAAAAATCTAGAGAGAGAAAGAAGAAAGAACGGATAGAATTTTTACCTTAAGAAATGGTGAAACTTGTAAGAATGAGAGAAGGGGTAGGTATTCTTTTATAGAGGATGAAAATGGGTCCCGTAAACAGTACATGAACAGTAAATAAACAGTAAACGAAACACTGTTCATCCCAATGAAACAACAAAACAAGCTCGGTATCACCCTTGGTGGCAGCCAGCTCGGAATCATCATGGGTAACAGATGGCTCGGTATCACCCTTGATGACGACCAGCTCGGTATTATCTGTCTTCAAGTTGGTTTCATACGAGAATTTTCGGAAAAACTTATCTTGAACAGTTTTCCAGAAAAACTTGTTTAAAATCCTGAAAAACTTATCTTGAACAGTTTTTCAGAGAAACTTTTACGTAAACATATCCAAAAACACTTACAGCTTTCAAAGGAGATTGCTTACAAGCTAAAAGTGGCCGAGCTGGACAGTCAGCATGCTGCCTACCGTCCAGCTCGGTACAAAATGCTGCCTAAAGCCAGCATTCAGTACATGAATGCTCTTTCCTGCCATCCAGCTCGGTAGACTTGGTGGGCGAGGCGTTTTCATACGAAAATTTTCGGAAAAAACTTATCTTGAACAGTTTTCCGTGAAAACTTTACTAAACTTCCAAAAAACTTATCTTGAATAGTTTTCCGGAAAAACTTTATTAAAAATTTCGAAAAACTTATCCTAAACAGTCTTTCGAAAAAACTTTTACGAAAAAAACTCAAAGGAAGAGGCTCACAAGCCAAAACTGGCAGAGCTGGATGGTCAGCATGCTGCCTACCGTCCAGCTCGGTAGAATATGCTGGCCAAAGTCAGCATTCAACACATGAATGCTCCTTCCTGCCATCCATCTCGGTATACTTGGTGGGCAAGGTGTTTTCATACGAAAATTCTCGGAAAAACTTATATTGAACAGTTTTCCGTGAAAACTTTACTAAACCTCCAAAAAACTTATCTTGAACAGTTTTCCGTGAAAAGTTTACTAATCCTCCAAAAAACTTATCTTGAACAGTTTTCCGGAAAAATTTTATCAAAAATTCTGAAAAACTTATCCTAAACAGTCTTTGGGAAAAACTTTTACGAAAAAGCTCCGGAAACACTTAGAGTTTTCAAAGGAAGATGCTCACAAGCAAAAACTGGCCGATCTGGACGGTCAGCATGCTGCCTACCGTCCAGCTCGGTAGAATATGCTGGCCAAAGTCAGCATTCAGCACATGAATGCTCCTTCCTGCCATCCAGCTCGGTAGACTTGGTGGGCAAGGTGTTTTCATACGAAAATTCTCGAAAAAACTTATTTTGAACAGTTTTCTGTGAAAATTTTGCTAAACTTCCAAAAAACTTATCTTGAACAGTTTTCGAGAAAAACTATTAAATATTCCAAAAAATTTATCCTAAACAATCTTTCGGAAAAAGTTTTACGAAAAATCTCCCGAAACACTTAGAGTTTTCAAAGGAAAATGCTCATAAGCCAAAACTGGCCGAGCTGGACGGTCAGCATGCTCCCTACCGTCCAGCTCGGTAGAAAATGCTGGCTAAAGTCAGCATTCAGCACATAAAAATTCTTTCCTGTCGGCTAACTCGGTAGACTTGGTGGGTAAAGCTGTTTTCGTACAAAAAAATTTTGGAAAAACTTATCTTGAACAGTTTTCCGTAAAAAACTTTATTAAAATTTCAAAAAACTTATCCTAAACAGTTTTCGGAAAAACTTTTACGAAACGATCTCCAAAAAAAACCTACAGTTTTCAAAGGAAGATCACAAGCTAAAACTGGCCGAGCTGGACGGTCAGCATGCTGCCTACCCTCCAGCTCGGTAGAATATGCTGGCCAAAGTCAGCATTCATCTCCTTCATGTCGGCCAGCTCGGTAGATTTGATGGGCAGGATGGTCCGTACGAAAAAATCTCTGAAAAACTTATCTTGAACAGTTTTCCGTAAAACCTTTATTAAAACTTCGAAAACTTATCTTGAATAGTTTTTCCAGAAAAGTTTATAAGAAACTCAGAAAAAACCTATCATGAACAGTTTTTTGAGAAACTCTTACGAAAAAAACTCCGGAAATACTTACAGCTTTCAAGGGAGAAGACCAACAGGTCAAAAACCGACCGAGCTGGAGAGGCAGCATGCTGCCTGCCGTCCAGCTCGGTACAAAGGTGCTGATCAAAGTCAGCATTCAGCACACGAGCATCCCACTCTTACATCCAGCTCGGTACATGAGATAATCAGGTTGGTTTCATGCAAAAAGTTCCGAAAAACTTATCGTGAAAAGTTTTTCGGAAAGAATTAAATAATAAAAAATAAATATATATATAATAATTCTCTTTTTTTCCGAAAAAAGTTCCAGAAACTGGCCGAGCTGGACGGTCAGCATGCTGCCTACCGTCCAGCTCGGTAGGAAATACTGGCCAAAATAAGCATTTCAGCCTATGAATATTCATCTCTTGCATCCAGCTCGATATTCATGGTTCACGAGTTTGTTTTGCGCGAAAAACTTCCGACAAACTTATCCTTAACAGTTTTTCGAAAATCGTTTTACAAAAACTTTCGAAAAACTTAGCATGAACAGTTTCTCGGAAAAAATTTACCAAAAAAGTTGGACATGAACAGTGTTTCGGAAAAAATTTCTGCGGAAAAACTTAATTTAAACAATTTTTCGGAAAAAAAAACTTTTATAAGAAACTTAACTTAAACAGTTTTTCAGAAGAACTTCTATAGAAAAACTTAACTTAAACAGCTTTTCGTAAAAATCTCTTCGGAAAAACTTAATTCGAACAGTTTTTCAGAAAGTCAATTCCAAATCCTTATACGCGTTGCACTCTTTTCCTTTACTACGTTTTTTTCCAAAGGGTTTTTCTTAGTAAAAGGTTTTTAACGAGGCAACATCCCAAGCGTATCCTCAAAACCGATCCTCACTTCACATACAAGACACTTAAGCTCTGACAGTCCTTAAAACACACAGACAACATCTAGCTTTCGTATAGCAGACAGCTCGGTCTCCTTTTCCATCATGCGAACAACTCAAGAAACTCTTCAATCCTATCTCAGCTTGGTAGAAAAACTCGCTCTGTCGCCAAGAAAGATTGTACGAACTTTCAAAAATCGCGGAATCAAAGTTCCCGAGATATGGGGATCCGAACATTTTAGCTCCTTAACCCCGCACTACATTTCTTAATCGCTGCGTCAAGATCATGCTCGATATTGACGTGCTGGGGGGGCTAAATATTGGGGTCAAAACCCACATATCCGGAATTAACGATTAAAATATTTGAATATCGAAAAAGAGTTTACGTATTTAGATATGGGTTCGGAGAAAGTTCATTTCGAACCACTTTGTCGATAACTCTTCGAAGAAATTAAGAAATGTTGTCTTTCGAGAGTTTTTCCGAGAAATCGATGAACTCGCAATTCATCAAATAAAGGATGATCGGCTGGACGAAATAAGACAGTCAGCTCGATATCAAGACCTGCTAGTGATACCGAGCTGACTGATATCTCTCCATCACGTTCGGCTGATCATTTCATCCTTTGAACGATTCCTCCGATAAACCAATGAAAGTTACGATTTTTCGAGTAAAAGGCAATCAACCAAGCTTGGAAGACAGCCAGCTCAATATTTTGGCAGCCAATCCTACCGAGCTGGCCGACATACATGAGCTGGATGCATGTTTTGCCAAGCATTTGCCACATAATGCCGATCTGATCAGCCCAGAGCAGTCAGCTCGGTACCAGTCTACCGAGCTGGCTATCATGATGCATTCAGCTCGGTATCATGCTCCCTATTTGATACTTAGCTGGACAGCATGATACATTCAGCTCGGTATAATCCTTCCTCTCATGGAAACCGAGCTGGATGACACTTTCTGAGAGTTTCGAGCTGAAAAGGATATGTATTCAATGATCGAGTTGTATCTTCCAAACCACAAGGCTTTTGAACCTGAAAGGATATGTATTCAACTCAATTATGAAGCTCCTAGAAGAAGAATCAGTTCAAACGGAGTTCATACGAGAAAGTTATGCCATCCACAAGTTGGAAGTTACAGTCCAGCTCGGTACGGAAAGCTTGGAGCAGCTAGCTCGGTGTTTCCTTCACCAAATCTACTGAGCTGGACGACATATGCTAGTCAGTTCGGTAAAATCCACCCTTCTGGATACCGAGCTGGTTGACACCCTTCAGCATACTGAGCTGGACGCATCCCACGACTTATTGTAAGATCTCCTCTCATCCTGTATACCGAGCTGGACGACATCATGGACCTCGAAGCAGCCAGTTCAGTGTTTCCTGCACCCAGGCTACCGAGCTGGACGGTCAGCATGCTGCCTGCTGTCCAGCTTGGTAGGAAATGCTGACCGAGCTGGCTGACACTTTTTGTTTCGTCTCGTTTCGCTTCGTTCTTCGTCTTCAGGGTCTTTTCGTAAACATACCGATGTTTTCGTAAGTTTCTCGAAACATCGCGATGTTTCGTCTATCGAATTGGGCCGAGCTGGACGTATAGACCGACAAGGGCTGAAACCGACTTACGTAAGTTTCTAGAAGTTTCTTCGAAGATTTATGAAAAAGTGGTCGGAAAAAGAAAAAGACCTTGGTCCCACATAAAACTTAGGTTGTTTAGGGTTTAGGATGTCTTCGTATAAATAAAGATCAATCTCTACCTCTTGTAACATATTCTAAGACGTTTTACACATTCAATACATTATAGTAATAAAAGTTCGTTCTCTTTTTGACCTAATTTCCTTTTTCGATCTTTCTCTTTACTTTTCGTTTTCTCTCGCAACATTCTCGGATCCTCACATCAACTTTACGAAAATACATTGAGGTGAATTTCGGTTCCCACAAAGACTCCAAAGATACTAAAAAGACTCTATATATACAACTCATATCATGGCTAAAAACCATCAAAACTATGATATATCATGGCCCAGGGTTGTCCTTAAAAGATGAAGATTTAGTTAACCTGCCTGTCTCGATTCCAGCTTCGGGTAGTGATGTATGTTATAATTTCCTCAGACCTCAGAGCTTTTACAATCCAACTTAATTAATTGATCTGTTTATCACAAAGCTCATTTAATCTGATGCAGGTGATGGATGCATGTATTATGATGTTCCGCGAATCTCTACTTAACAATATGGATTCCACTGCTGAACCACGTGTTAACATCATGACATGTCACTTCATAGCAGACATGCTAGCAGTACTCTAAGTACAAGAAGGCCTCTCGTAAAGAGAATTTTAAGTTTGACCAGGAAATAATCAACTTCGTTAGGTCTAGGGCTAAGGAGGCTTCTAAGGTATGGTTTGACGACATAGACCTCATTTATTTCCCGTTTAATGTTGACAAGAATAGGTAGACCACGGTCATGGTGGACTTGCATGCATCAACCCTTACGGTGTTCGACCCATCGGCCTCGGTGTCTCGTGGGTCTCGCATGAAAGCCGTGCTTGAATTTGTATGCGAAATGCTTCCGTTTGTGATTAGGAAGGCTGCTGTAAATGAGAAGATGCAGAACTTTAGTCTCAACCCGTTGGTGTTCTCTTGCGAAGTTTCAGTACCGCAGGCTTCTTCACCTTCGCTCACTGGATTATTGTGTATGCTTTTCATAGAAGTACATGTGTCAAGAAGGGTTACCTAAAGTAGTATTGGTGAATGAAAGTAACTTGGCTCTCCGTGACCCACAACTAACGGTCGAGATGTATGAGCATTGTTGCGTTGAAAATTATCCTTAACATTCTCCGGCCCCACCAACGGGTTTTGATTGACTATGTTGTTCGATGCCCCCCCCCCCCCNNNCCCCCCCCCCCCCCGAACCGTTTAAGAACCTTGACATTATGTTTCGCTTTTGGACATTTTGTATGTTTTTATTGTTTTTTAGGATCAAATCTTTAAATCGACTATTATTTATCATAATGTCTCTTATTTTGGCGTATCCGTTCTGTTTAATATCTTTCGTATCCGTTCTGTTTAATATCTTTCTATTTATGATGAGACTCTATATAGCTGTCTACTACATTTTCGGTTCAGATTAACATGTTAGTAGTAAAAATAACACAATATTATATTACTATACATCATAATTTCTTAAATGGATCCACAATTTGAATTACATCACATAGTCTTAGGAATTAACAAGTGTACGAGTAGTCAACATAGCTAACAAAGACGAAACAAACACACGATCTAATGTCATTCCTTACACTAATAACCAATCACACTTTCTCTGACCTTCACGTTGCCCACCATTACATGAGTAATGGCAATTGTCACAATGACAAGGCACACAAAAGATGCACTCATCACTAATTTCCACTTCCGCATTTCCATTTTCCTTGACACTGCCTCTTCTTTCAAGAATTGTACTGCACTGTTTATCTCATTTAAACTAGATCTACCTTCACTAATCTCATTTAAACTAGATCTAGCTTCACTAATCTCATTTTTCAAGATCCTTATTTGTGGTAATGCATCCTGAACTTCCTCCAACACAGCATCCTCTACCCACTTGAAAAAGTGTCCCTAGGCCATTCAAAGTAACGCATTTGTATACTTATCATCTTACCAAATAATTATGAACACCAATAAACACTTTTTTTTGTCCACGTGTTAACATCTCTTTTGCTTACACATCTGAAGAACGGTCGTCCAGAATTTTCTTGAGTTTTTGAGGTAAGGATCATCACCGATAACCCGCACACACACTTGGCTGGAATCCCCCGTTTGTCACTCTCAGACTCTGTAGATGAACAACCAATTCCGGTTATCAAGCTCGAAACCATCGTATTTAGGAAGAAATAGTATATTCTTACAATTAAATATTGAAGTAAAAGATAGTTGATAGCTTAAGAATTGAGAAACATGTTTCAATAGGAGAGCTGTCTCGCAGATTTTGAAGGGGAAAAACGAGATCTAGGTTTCATTTTTTGGGAAGATGTCTTCATTGTTACGGCGTCGTTTTAAAGCTACAAGATTTTTTTATATATCAGCACAATAATGGAGCTTATATTACTGGTAACCATTTTGAATACATGGTTACCTCCAATTATTACTTGTTACCAAATAGTCAGATTTTCATTTTATTTATGTTAGTATTACTAATGGTAATTTTTATTGATATACTCATGTCACATTTCACCAGTATAATCGTAGAGTTACATCTCTATTACTTTTTACAAATTACTCCATGATTAGTTTCTTATATTGTCCCGTATACGATTTTTCTATTACGTTAGAGAAAACATGTGACAGTCCAAATATCGCATAGTAAACAAATATTATTTAATCAAACCAGGGAAATATGAAGTTTAATTTTCTGATGGGATAACCTCAACTGTCGATTACACAAAGAAATATGAAAATACGATGGCTGGACGTTTGGTGTATACGTAGGCTTTTTTCCCACAATACACGACTAAACCTAAGCCCATTGCATTGTTTAAAGCTATCATATATGAAAATTCTACCACTTAATTTGGTAATTATACAATACTTCATTTGCCGATTGACTCCTTTTTTACACTGTAAACCATCCTCCCACACCTACCAACAAAACACATTATTCAATTAGACACTGCACAAAACCCTGTGTTTTATTATAAAAAAATACAAAAGTGTCATTTAGGTTTATAAGAATATTTCTATTACCTTTCCTACTTCCATCCATTATCATATTGGCATTTTGCACGACGCCCGGTTATGTCCGGCTCCACGGCACCGCGAACACGCGCATAAAGATTTCTTTTGAGGCCGCTATTCAATTATAGACCATTGTTATTTTTCAATGTACATATATATTATATCTTAGACCTTTTAAGTCTTAACATCACTATCTATGAAATACTTTAAATTCTCCTGTTGAAAAGAATCTAATATGCTTCGGCCTACCTGGTGGCCTTCTGGTTCGTGGTGGCAGGACTGTCACCATGGCTATCTCATCTGGGACCGCAGCCACATTTCTCAAGTCTGGAACTGGGTTAATGCTCTTCCCCTACGCCTTTCGCCACCATTCTATCTTATACTCCTTCGCAACAAGCGTCTCAACTCTCAATCCTACCGTGGTCGCAGCTCCAAGGGCATGGCAGCAGGGTATTTTCAGGATTGTTAATTCATTGCATGAGAAGGTTTTGTCACAGCAGTTTACATGATACATCAGACCGGTGCGAGTTTTAACTTCAAAATTGTCCCAGTTGATCTTTTCAACCTCCACTATCGGGGACATCTCGTAGTTGCTATGTATCAAATCCCCAACCTTCGGGGTGATTGGAGCAGAATGGTTTGCTGTCTTGTCCCTTCTTTTACTGTACCATGTACGAAGAGTCCCACGAATGAACTCTAAAAGTGTTACTATCGGTAGCTCCCTCGCTTCTTTCAATACCGCGTTCAATGACTCAGCCACATTACTTGTCATTATGTTATACCTCTCCCCAAAACAATGCGATATTGTCCAGTGATAGAAACCTATATTTGTCAAGTACTTAGCACACTCCGGAGAGACTCTCTCGCTTTTCCCAAAGTATTCATAGAAAGAACTCTTCCTATATGCATGTGCAGTCTTAGATATCATGGGGCAAGGAGCTTTATCTTAAACTTGGCCACCACGTTCCTTTGTAGATAAACTATGCAGGCGTCATGGTTCGAAAGAAGATACACCTGATGCAAATAAAAGATTATTAACTAGGTCGTTTTGTTAATTAATTGATGTCCAAATATAATACTTTCTATTTCCCAACTATCATTTTATTTAATAACACTACACATTAACTCCTAACATCTACATGCTATACATGCAACGTACTTTTTCCATAGACCAACAAAATTAACCCTCCTATTGTTGATATCAATACACATTCCTACGTAACATGCACATTCTATTCATGCATCCTAATTTATTATGTTAACATTCCAATCCATTTAAATATATCACAACAAATATTATATGTTTCTATGAAAATCTCATTTATATGGTAATTTTGCATCGTATAATATTTTATACCTCTCCAAGTCCAATATAGATAGATGATGCATGTAGGACACAAACATCATTTCCTTGCTATCTGGCAATATTTTCTTAAGCTCGGTAAAAAACCACTTCTACGCCTTGTCGTTTTTACTGTCCACGACTGCAAACGCAATTGAAAATATCTGCATATTTCCATCCTGAGCACTCGCTGTCATGAGACATCCAGCATAGCGGCCCTTCAAATGAGTATCGTCCACTATCACGACTTTTCTCATGTATTGAAATCCCCTAACACTCGCACCAAGGGATATGAAACAGTACTTGAAACGTTGAGCACCTCTGACGTCACCTTCTGTCTCCAAAGACGTAACCATACCAGGGTTTGAAGCCATTAAGGTGTAAATAACCCGGTAATAGCCCGTAACTTCCAGAACAAGTGCATGTGGCACTCTTCATGGCAATTTCCCTTGCACGCCAAGCCTTCCAATATGAAATATTGACGCTGTGCTCGTCAAGCATTACTCACATCACAGCCATAGGATTAGGACCCCTGTTATCTCCGACGTACTTGTTCCGCATTATCTCAGAGATGACGGAAGTTGTTGTTTGACTGTGGAACTGTCTTCTTATGTCCACAGGACACGTGTGTACGAACATTGCCGTTCGTATCTGAAAGTACTCTGTATCTTCAAGCCTTGCTACATACACCCTCCATGGACAACTTTCAGCAATACACCGGACGATGACATAATCATTGGTTGATCGTTCTCCGCGGTAGCTGAACTTCCGATTTATGGCGTGGACTGCTATCTTTACCTTGTAATCTCATTTTTTTTAACACCGTCCTATGAATAGCTCGTCTCCCTCATACGCCACGTCTAGTATTACATTTTCAGTCCCCCCAACTCTTGTTTATATAATCAGACATGACTCATTATTTTCAATAATAACAATTGATCACCCAATTGCAATCGTAAAAAAATAATTATATCTATACTTATTATTAGGATTATTCCCTTATTATTATATACTCGTATGAAAATTTCATTTCTAACCTTCACCATCCTCGTCCTCGAACACAGGCGCGGCATCCCTTGCAAGCTGACGATGGCAAATCCTTCAGTTGGGTCCTACTCTGAGAACCTTCTCCCCATATTATGTTCCCTCTAGCGGACTCTGGCAATGGTCATGGCACTCCACATGGATCGGCTGCACACACACTACCCACACATTTAACATCCACTACTTATTAATTATATATATATATATATATATATATATTTTAATATATCCTATATTTTAAAATTGTGTATGTCATATACGATCATATTACTTTAATCTTCAAAATGGATTTATATAATGTAAAGTTAAATTATATCAAACTATTGTAAACATTTACTTGTTACCTGCCGCGTTAAAATGGGGAAATAAATTCCTTGTCTTCAATGGCCCTGCGGGACTTTTTCCACCTTTTGGAAAGCTCATGTCGCTTTTGCTGTTGCTCGATCCAGAACCATATAAACCAACCGCTTGTTTTTTCTTCGGCCGAGTATCCTCACCCACTTGTACCACATCAACTCTCCCACTTTCGTTCTCTGATGCCCCGCCTTCACGATTGCCTTTCCATCCGCTTACTCCGTCAGTCACGTCCTTCTGACTACATTGTATCTCCCCGACATGTTTCTCCCTACCACCATCTCGGGATGATTGTCCTTCCTCCCTAAGTCTAACAACCTCTTATCTGCAAATCCATTTGTCACTGGTACGACTGCGAAGTTGTCTATGTCGAGTGTCATGTTTTTTGGCAGCAGGATAACATAAAGCTTCAGCTCGTGTAGGTCAACTAACATTGTAAGGAACTAGTCAAGATCATTGTCGGCTTTTATATGTATCGGTACCGGTTTGACTTGACCATCTACATCCATCCATTCAGGCATCTCATACGTCAACTCGATGTTCTCGTGGCTACCATCAATACTCAGCTCTTCGTATAGCTTCGACTTGACCGCCTCTAAACCTTCTCCTTCTCTGAGCTTTACTCCTTTGCTCACCCGATCTTCTAATAACATGAATCGCCAAACTCCGTCTTCCCCCTTACGCCACCATCCTTGCTCTGCTCAAACCTAGTTACGCAAGATTTCCCACAACAAGACCATATCTCACACGGTCTTACCTAAACGAACGTAAACAAGAGATTAAAAATTAGAGGTTTACCTTTTTGTTCCACTATATTTATTTAGGTAACACTCTATTTTGTTTTATAAAAAAACCTTACCACCTATTGAAGATGCAAGGAATACACGGTATTTTCTGTTTATACGAGATACAGCTTCACATTTCGTCCACACCGTAATACGTTCTATATATATCCAATATTAACCCTAATATACAGTGTTAGGTTTTCAAATTCCCGCTCAACCCCATTTTAATTCCGCAACCATACCATTTACTCTCTATCTTTTTGCTGTTACATCAATTTTACGTCATTCTACGTAACTAGTCAAGCTGGCCACCCCGCGCACGCGCGGGGTGTTATTGTATTTCTCTTTTTTTAGACTATATTTATTAAAGCATGTATTTTTGTATTTTCTATTTTTATGTGGTTTTATTTTTATAATTTGGTATTTGGATAATCATTAATGTTCTAGTGTTTAATTTTGTCTTATTTGATTTAGTTTGTTACAAAATGTTATTTTGGCTGTATTGTTAGTATCTGTGTTTTTTTGTTAGAATCGTCCTAAATAACAATAAATCCTATTTGTGTTTTTTTCATATACATTGTTACAATGTTTGAAAAAAAACAAATTATGTCTAAATGCTTAGTTCTCAGTTTTTTATGTCTTTTTAACTGGTTGTCTCTTCATTTATTGCTGAAGATCATGGGATAAAAATGCAACTACTCGTCCAATCATGCGCATGAGATATATTTTCTTTAGTTTTATTATATATATATATATATATATATTTTGTCATTTGATTTTTTTCTTTATCATTTGTTAAGTGTTTCATTTTGGTTCATGGTTGCGTTGTAAAATCATTCGATAGACAGGATAGTGAATTGGTGTATTTGGACTATCACTTTTGTATTTGATGCAAAAATTATCAACGGTTTTTTTTAGTTTTATATATGATTTTCTCTAATTTATTATTTTTTCAATTGAACCAATTTTTTTTTTATCAATTTCGTTGTCCCAATATACAAATTTTCAATACGATGTGACGTAGTATTTCATTTGAAGAGTATGAATGGATTATAAATTTTAATGTTAGGTGGTCTTTCGGATTTTTCTCTCTATACTTACCTTAAATAGGTTGTTTAATGTTGTATTTATTATTACATTTAAGATGCACCGGGATTTCTTAATTATATACTGTTAATTTTGATGTTTTATAAAATAGCCTTAATCTTGTACCTAAAGGTTATTTTAGTGGTGATCTTTCCCGCGCATGCGCAAAGATAGATGAGGGAAATTTGTTTGCATCTGTATTTTTTTTTAGTTTTATATGCCATTTTCTTTTGGGAAATTAAGTTGTACAGAACAAAAAAAAAATCATACTAATTTTTATAGCCAATTTAATCTTGTACCTATGATATAGCGTGTATAATATGTAATAATGTAAAAATACTCCTTCATGATAGAGAGAGCTTGAAAGATTGAGATTGAGCTGTAGAGATTGAGGATTTAACAACGGATCTGAGTTATAAAGCATTGCCATCTCAGCTCTTTAGAAAACAGCAGAGAATTACCTTGTTGGGTTATTTAAAGACACAAGCCTTTGTGTGATTCACACAAAAAGAGTCACCATCATGTTGAAGCATATCCAAATTGCAATGAAAATCAGAAATAAGAAGGCTTGAGAGAAACCTGGAGAAAAAGAGTGAATCTATACTATCTTTTTGGATAAAACGTCTATACTATATTTGTATCAACTATTTTTTAAGTATATATATATTATGGTTCTGTAGTCTATACTATTATCTCAACAGTTTTATATTGTTTTTATTTTTTAATTTTTATAAAAACAGCTTTTGTTATCTTATATCTTTTTCTTTAACTGATATTTTTTTAGTATCATATCTATGCATTTTTTCTGTCAGATATGATTTTAATTATATACATTAAACTTTTTTCCCTCTTGCTACAGATTTCAGTTTGCTCTGCTTAATATGATTTTGTTTCCTTATTTATATAAATTATTGTCTATATTATATTTGTATAAATACCATGTATCTTCTTAAATAATATATATGGAATTAGTAGACGACAACCAACTACCTTTAAAATGAAAACCAAAAGAAAACAAATGATATCAGAGATAATAATCTTATATTATTAATTATAATTTTTTATTATATGGCAAATTGACCCTTTTCTTTTTAGTTTTGTTAGTATTAGGTTGTTTATTTCTTTTTTTTTTTTTAAATTCTCTTGTTTTTTTTCTCCTCATTGATCCTTTTTCATTTTCATTTGTTTGTGTCACTATATTTGAATTGTGAAAACTTTTACTTAAATTTTCTTGATAACATAAAGAAAATATATCAAACTTATCTTCATAATTCTACATTTAAGCTATCAATGACAATTTTCCAAATAATGTTATCTTGATATTCTTCGTATATGAAAGGAAGAAATAATTGGCTCATTTTTCATATGCCATCAAGCAACCCTTTTAATTGAAAATGTAAGCGTACTTCATAGAATTTCACTAAAGCGGAAACACAAACTTAAATCTCAAACTTTAAAATAATACAATATGACTGTTATTTTTAACGCATGAATTGATAATGCTTTCATGGGCACTATTGTTTGGGATGTTATCGAGCTTACTCACGTCTAAGTTTGCGAGATGACTCCACTCATGCCTTTTTTGGTGTACCATTTGTTTCGGCTATACTTAAAGAACTTATAGTGTTGCCCCCTATTGTATCTTTTGGGCTTTGGCAGTGATGTTTGCCTGTGTTTAAGTAAATATTTGACAGTGTGATTAAAGGCATAATCTGAATGTATTGTTAAGTGTGTTGTTTTTTCCATTTATATCTAGGGAGTTCTGTCATTTTGGAAACCATGAAAGTCCTGCGTTTGGAGGTGAAATTGAAAGGGCTCACTTTGTGGTGGAACTTACATTTCTCCCCATCAAGCGCAGCCAAACACCTTGGGAGCTCTTTTGCTTCCTCACTGCCTCCCGTTTTAAGTATCACAGTTTGTTAGTTCTAGTATTTATCAAATTGTCCACAACTTTGCCTGCCATAATCATATGTTCTTTTATTATATACAATTTTTAAGGAATATAAATACGTGAACAATAGTGCCAGTGTTTAACAACAGATAACAATCTAGGTGACAGTAAACAAACCTGTTCATTGGAATTCACGGAATAAGAAAACGAAAGAGATTTCCACAACAAAAAGACAAACAAACAAATGGTAGCTTTGCAATTTCTTAGATGTGGTAAAGCCAACTATGAACAGGCCAAGAAAAACAAAACAGGGAAAAAAACTCCAATATCGAATTTTTCAAATTGAAAAAGAAACGGAATATTACTAATTTCTATCACTTTCAAGTAAACAATGTGAAATCATTCACAACGCTAGAAACCACACTACTATGATATCAAACAACAGTATTGGTAGAAAATGTTCCTAAAACACTGAGGGGTTATGCACGATTCCAAGGCACAACACACTCGCACTAATACCATCGGCCATTACACAACAGCAATAAGAGACATCATCGTCGCAATAAGAGATAACCTGAAATAAAATAACACAAACGATGAGAAACGAAGGATAATGCCAAACGCAAATGCATTTGTCGTCGAAGGCGAAATTGATACTCTTATCACCAGGCTAATTTTTCCGCAAATGAAAAGAGTGGTGATTCTGGGAAGATAACGCCAACAGCCTTTGCCATGAGATTTGGGGAATGAGATGAGTTATAATCAAAATTATTCCATCTTGTTTACAACTAATCTAGAAACACATCAGGGAAAAAGCTAAATCGAGAGTGGATAAGAAAACATGCAGAGTAAATAAGTTATGGATGCGACCAAAAGCTAAGCCCAAATTCTTGAAATTCGATAATCACCTAATTACCCAACAATGATGATTCGAGATGCGATTCTTGTCGCAGGGCTTACTTTCAGAAGAACTGAGAGTTGGGAAATTGCAAATAAGATGGAATAATTTTGATTCTCAAAGTTTTTGATGATTAAATTTTACCTTTCTCCTTGATCTCACTATAATTAAGTTTAACCTTCGAAGATGTTTTCCTCACCCCCTGTTAATAAATTTTTAGGGTTCATCAAAGATTGCATTGGCTTTCTTAGAAAGTAAGATACACTTGTGTGTATTGAAAACACGTTTACGGCAGTTGGATCGATTAAAATAGAAGCGGAGACGATAAAGTAAGTAACGGCGTCAGCTGAGAAGATGAAGAGAAACAGTTTAACTGAAATCAGGGAAGCAAAGAACGGAGGGAACAACAGAGGAAAATATTACGGTAAAATTATTGGAAACTGAAGTGGAAGATATCGATAAATTCCCTACCTGAGAAAGAATGCAGTATTAGAAGGGTGAGTATGAATTTCCGAATACAAAGATATGCTTAACGGAGAATTATACGAACAAACAACAAAAGAAGAAACTTCAGGGATTAGGTTTTGTGGAGATAGTCGAGATTGGGAGAGAAGAAGGAATTGGCGATTTTCGGTTCGTATCGATTATAAGGGTTTAGAGGAGATTGGTATTGTGAAAACTGAAACTGAAGGGATGAATTGAAAAGAAACTGTAAAGGATTGTAACTTTGCAATTGGAGGAGAAGGAATCCTCGCAAAAAATTACACACTCTGGAACATAACAGGGGATACATTACTCTGCTTACATTACTCTGTAAGAGGGGAGGACACGTGGCAAAATATTAGGATAACCACGTGGTGCATTCTCGGGAAAGAGAGTTGCGCCATTATATATAAGATTACTTTACGTCTCACTCTCCAACTCCCCTTTCCACGCACAAACATTTAGACCATGATTATTGGGGGTCTCTTACCCTATTTCTTAGCCCAAAACTTAATAAAAATAAATAAAAAAAAAATAAAATCAAAGAGACGTCGCTTAAATTGGGACGGTAGGAGACCGTCTGCTGTGCCACATGTCATCGTGTGATTAGTTTAAAAAAAAATGTTTTCTTTTTTTCTTTTTGGTCTTCCCCGATCCTTTTCTTTCGATTAGATGATCGAAAAAATTCATCTATGGCAAATCCTTTTCTTTCGATGATCCAAAATGAAG
>OVBI01002137.1:0-23686 GCA_900406495.1 Sisymbrium altissimum | reverse complement strand
ATAAATAAATAAATATATATATATATATATATATATATATATATATATATTAATTTACCATCTTGAGTTTTGTTTTGTTTCATCCACATATATTTCATTGTTTTTTTTCATCATTTTAAATTTGATATATATTTTTTATGTTATTCTTTATAAAAAAAAAAGCTCGTATATTGCATTAGCACCTCCCGATCGGTCCTTTTCAATTACTCTGTTATACTTGTTATATTAAAACTTAAAAGCAAAATAAATAAAAAGTGTTCCTCTCTTGGGTTGATGATGGAAAGACAGATGAAACAACATAAGTAAATATCACCCATGTTCGTGAAGAGACTATATTTTATATTAATGTATCATAAGAGAACTTACATATTTTCTCGAGGTACGTACGTACAATCTTAAAATTCATATGAAAAGGGTAAAGTACGTACATTGCATGTTACATCCATTTTACGCGGATCATGCATTAAAATCAACTCGTCAAGGCTTAATTTAAGTCAGTTCATCTTCAACTTCAAGCTTTCCCATGCACCGTCCAAAGTCCATGCTGCTCTAGTCAACTCTTTCTTCGTTACCCTTTTATTATCTATTTGTTTTGTTCTTCCAAAATTCCTTGTCTCTTTTTTTCGCTTTTTAATTTGTTTTATATTCTAAGGTTTTCCTTCTTGCGCTATATATGATTGTCTTCAGTTTCTTTTAATGATCTTGAAAGTTCTGAATATTCTGTCCATAATCTCTCATAACACTTGAAATCATCAGTCTTTGTAAATTTCAATTTAAAGAATAACATTTTATACCAAAGAAAAATTGAATTCAGAATACAAAAAATCAAACCCACTTGCATTACCACTAAATCACCAACACTATGTTCAAAAATAATTCTGTTCTGATTTTGATCATCACAAAATTTGACATTTCATTATGACTTAGAGGCTAAACATTTGTTTTGATATGTGTTTTACAAGAAGGATATTTGGATTAATTTATGCCCTACTAATTAAAGTCTAAAGTTTAGTTTTTAGTAATTTGTATTGGTTTTAAAGGAGATAAGATTGTATTAGATTCCTACTTTCCTAGTGCATACAACTATCCAACTCAGGCCAAAAATCTCTGTTGAACTAGCTTTGAGTATTTTCTTTACATAAGCCAATGAGAAAATAAACTGACATTCGAATCACCTTATATTTTCATACCATCAGAGAGAGCCAAAAAAGATCTTTTATGTATAATCCTCCCTAATATCGAATATTATCATTTCTGGTACATAGATCAAATAATATAATGCAAGCAAAAGTTCTTAGATTCTCATTACATACGTTTTCTTATTTTTTAACTTCTCTTTGCTACAAATAAATTTTGTTTTTCTTACCTGTATTCTTTTTTAATTCATGGCATTTACATACAAAGACCGCCCTGAAGTAACTAAGGCTATAAGCAAAAAAAAAGGGGGCCTCTTTAACAAAAATTGTTGTGTTTGAGAAAGGTTTTGCTCAAAATCAAAAACAAAAACATGGAAAGCCGAAAGTCGTGAAAGGGGAGAAAAACAAAACTTTAGAATCCAGTTAGGAAAATATAAATTAAAAGTTTTATTTTACTTAGATCCCATTAAAATTCTGTTAATTTTTTTTATTTATCTTTAATGTTATAAAACTTTCTAATATCTATATTAACTATTTTAGAAAACGAAAAACTTAATAAAATAGAGGCTTGAAACCAATGTTTCAAATTACTCTATTCAAGATCGCCTCTGTTTACATAGAATATTTAAGTCTTTTAATTTGCGATTGATGATGTTGAATTTTTTTTGTAATGTAGTAACCCTTTTATCTTGGATCTTGAAAGTTAGTGGTTATCTTTTGTTTCTTTCTATAATGTTTTTAATGTGTTTTTTATTCTGCAAAAATAGTGCCCAGAATAGCAACTTACTAGAAGTAGTGAAAGTCGTTGGGTAAGTAAGACCGTACGTGAGAGTCGAAGTGAGTAGGTTAGCAAAAGAATTGTGAAATCAATGTTGATAGCTTTATAGCATTTGAAGCATAAGTTCCGAGCTAAACATTGAATAATTCATAGTTTCTTCTCTATATAAGTTAGTCGGGCCGGCCTTTAGCACAAAGCCTTGTGGTACATCTCTTTTACTTTGTAAAATCTAGGCACAGTCTTATTGATAACTCCATAGCAGATCAGCATCATACGTAAAATATAAATAAAGTACATGTAAAGTAATGTAACAGCCAGTTAACTTTATATTTCAAAAACAAAAGGACGAATATTTTACCTGTTGACGAAAGTTTAAAAGTCACAATTGCTATTAGACAATTGACAATTCTAATTTCTAATAGAGAAATTGTCTCTAGTTACTCACCAATAATTTTTTTTAAAACAGTTTTAGAAGAGATCCCCATCCCACGCCCACGCACACACCACATAGTCACACACACAATGAGCTTGTCGGCGACTCACTACTCACTAGCATTCAATGCGTTTTAACTGTTGAGCCCCACATTTTTTTTTTCCACTTTCAAAATTTACCCGTTGATTTATATTCTATTTGTTTCACAAAAAAATATTATTTAAGAATTTTTCACACTTAGCAAAAAATCAGCTAAAAATTCTATTTACTGATTATTTATACACTAAATACATTTTTCTCTAATTAATAAAGTTAAAACTTTTAAACTGGAATTTTGTTTAAAATTCTACACTAAAAATATAAAACGATGCTCTTTTATAAATAAAAATAAAAATTTAAAATATGATATTTTTATAAAAAGAAAGGAGTAATATATAAATTGTATTTCCATAAAAATAATATAACCAAAAGTCTAAGACTTGTGTTGTTTTGGGGATTTTTGTCTTTTAGAAAATAAAAATCTTTGAAAAAAAAATTGTAAACATGCTGAAATTGAAAAAGTATGTTGCAGCAATGTTTTCTGAAAAATTATTCAATATTTAAGAAAAATAATTATATAAACAATGACAAATAAATAAAAATAAAAATAAAATACAAAAAAGTTTTCATAACAGGGAAGAAAGGTTATAGCACTTCTATTTATAAGATATTCACTTTGAAGTTGTAAAAAAAAATTAATGTTTTTTATATATTAATAAAATAATTAAATTTAACTTTTAAAAAGATGAATCACTTATAAAATGACATATGTTTTTTAGATATCTCTAATAAATTCTTAAATGAGAACCTCTTTTCACTTTTCTTTTTTTATGTTTAAAATTTTAAAATTATTTTCTACATAAAATATCTATATAAAATTTTATTAATAGAGGTGTCTTAAATTCCTGAAATAATGACATGTAGTATATCATTTTTTAAAAGTAATCATAATAATTGGATGAGATCCGTAGTCAGAGAAAATGATTTTTTTTTTCTTTGTCAACCGTCAGAGATTTTGGTTTTTAGTTTGGTTGGTTTGGCTGGTTTTTAGTTTTAGATTTTGGTTTATTGGTTTTGGTTTTTGGTTTTTAGATTTTAGATTTAAATTTTGAATTTTGAAGGATCATATTTATTATTTACAAAAAAATTCTAAAATATCAAAAGAAAAACAAAACATGGGTTTTTAAAAAAAAACTGTAAAAATTTGGTTTTTGGTTTTCTTTTGAAAATTAAGTGGGACACTGAAAAATTAGATTCCCTATTTTATAGGAAATCTTTTTTCCTAAAATCTTGAATGGTTATAAAATTGATTTTGAGAGAAAATAAAACCAAAAACCATTTCAAAATCTACTGCCAATCAATACCTAAAACTTTGAAAATGAATCAAAACGGTTTCTTTGATTAATTTTGAAAATACTACTTTTTAGCAATAAGAGTAGAAAAATATGGATCTCGTTTCTAACAAAGGGAACTATATATTTATAAATATAAACTTTTTTTTTTTGGTAATCATATAAATATAAACTTGAAGTAGGATATTGAATCAGGCTGGTGATATTTCTAATTTGTCTTTATTGGAACTTTTCCGTTCGCCCAAATGACATCGTTCGTAAGCATCCTCTACTTTGCCACTTTCCACTTATTGTTTATATTCTTCTTTTGATTCATGTAAGATGCTTCACCTTGTGAGTATCCTCATGCTTTAATTCCCCGGTGTTAGTCTATACCGTCCATGCCTTATTGTTCTTTGTGCACACAAATATATAATAATATTCATCCTCAATTTTTTTACTTGGTCCAAAGTATGAAGTTTTGGCTGGATTAGTCGCCAAAATACTTCTAAACACATTTAAAATTGTGCGCTAGACAAACCAATAATAAATTATCTTCAACATATCATAGTCTCATAGATCAAAGTAATTTCTTAATGTGCATAGAGACGATAATATATATACTATAGAAGATTTTGTCAACCCCAGCTTCAAATTCAATACGGATTCTACAGCAGATAACTGAGAAGTAAGATACAGAAAATATTTTTACCCTGTTGAATTATAATTCTATAAATATGGCGTCCCTTTCACTGAGAGGGAGATTTGGATTTTTTCCATTCTCATTGTTACAACATATTTTCTCAAATGTTTAATCCGTCTCTCGCTCGCTTTGAAGACTTTAGTCTCAAATATTTCACCGCACCTTTAATATGGATTTTACTCAAAGTATTATTTATATTTTCTCTCACCAAAAGTTTTATACTACAAATCGTTATTATTTTGTGAATCCATTCTTTCTTTCGAACTTGGAACTACACAAACTCTCTTCCTAATTTTTTTAACCTAAACGTCAAATATTTTTTTAAAAGTACCATTCAACAAAATTTTTGGATTCTAGGTATTTGCTATTTTTGAAGAAATTTGTCTTTTAAATATGAAAAGTTCCCAAAATACTTATCATTTCCATGATTAGATTTTTAGAATTAGTTCGGGATTCATAAATAGATTTGTAATAAGTTGTGCAATATTAATTGGATCTTAAATATTTGGACCACATTCGTTTGATTAACAATTATTTTTGGACCATCAATTAATTTTTTTAGATATGCTAATATTTGTAGGACAGTTTTTTTCTTTCGTAGTTTGGTTTCAAGATAATCAATCTCCTTCATTTATTTTTAGTAACTTGTATGCAAGTGAAGCATTTAATTTTCCTTCTCGAAGACACGCGATAAAAGATCAAACAAAACACAAATCAACTTTGATCACGCAAAAAAAAGGAAAAAACCCAAATCAACTTGTCCTAACACATCAATCGATATCTAATATTATTACATGTACTATGATTTCTTTTTTTGGTTTCAAGATAATCTATTTTTAGGTGTTTTTAGTAACTTGTATGTAAGTGGACCCTTTAATTTTCCTTCTGAAAGACAATCAATCAAGATCAAACAAAACACAAATCAACTTGTCCTAACACTGTAACACATCAATCAATATCTAATATACTTACTAGTCGTATGATTTCTCCATCAATTTTAGTTTACTAAAATTAGGTTCTTGGACTTTCTAACCATTTAATGAAACATTCCAACTTGGAGATATTAAAGTAGTTCGAAATTAAAATAAGAATTAAGCATTCCAAGAGAATAGTACGCAATATTAAACGGATCTCTATCAAATAGTTTATTGTTTGGTAATGTAAAAGTACATATATGATATATATATATATATATATATATATATATATAATAGCGTTTCAGTTTCGCTTTGTTAAACACAAGTGCAACAAGACTTGTAGTCACGTACTTATGTGTGTTAATCTCCGCTTATGTAGTCACGTACTTATGTGTGTTAACCTCCGCTTTTACACAAACTTTGACTCATGTTATTTTATATAGCCACAAACAAATAATTTGATAAAATAATCAAAAGCTTTGACTCATACTCTTTGCGACAAACAAATTTTGTCGACGCAGACACGCGTACGTATACTTTTCAAATACCATTCACATGTTCACTTGATAATCTCATTTAATGTAATTATGCAAGCTGTAGGTTAACGATTAATGGCATTTTCCGTAAATACTCAACACGTTTGTGGGTAACTTCGTCATGGTCGTGCTATATAAATACCCCCTCAACTGTCCTCCGACATGCATAGTCTAAAACAAAACACAGAGAAAAAGAAAGGTTTTCTGCAAAACCACAAATATGTCCGTTAAGATTTCAGTTTTTCAATCTCTTGTCTTTCTTTTCTACCGGTTTATCCTCCGACGATACCGGAATCCTAAACCAAAATACCAAAAAAGCCCTTCTTCTCTCCTTCAGTCCGACCTATCACGCCACACACTGATCTTCAACTTAGAAGGAGCTCTTCTCAAATCCGACTCTCTCTTCCCTTACTTCATGCTAGTAGCATTCGAGGCAGGAGGGGTAATAAGGTCATTTATCCTCTTCATTCTCTATCCATTGATAAGTTTGATGAGCCACGAGATGGGTGTCAAAGTGATGGTAATGGTGAGCTTCTTTGGGGTAAAAAAAGATGGTTTTAGAGCGGGGGGAGCCGTTTTACCTAAACACTTTCTAGAAGATGTGGGGCTCGAAATGTTCAAAGTGTTAAGGAAAGGAGGGAAGAGAATCGGTGTGAGTTATGATCTTCCTCAAGTTATGATCGAAGGGTTCTTGAGAGATTACTTAGAGATTGAAGTTGTTGTCGGGAGACAAATGAAGGTCGTTGGTGGTTATTACTTAGGAATCATGGAGGATAAGACCAAACACGAGCTTGCCTTTGATGAGTTGGTTCGTAAAGAGAGATTAAACACTGGTCCTGTTATTGGCATCACTTCCTTCAACACATCTCTTCACCGATATTTATCCTCTCAGTTTTGCCAGGTCTGTAATTTTATCCATGTTATTTTCTTTAACACGTCTTCTCACCGATAATTTTTTAACGTATATACATTTTAAATCTGTGTGAGCAAATGTTATAACGACGCTGACATGGAAAGAATATCATCATTTAAATGTGAACGTGTATATATATCCCTATAATTTTTTATGCCTGAAGCTAGCAATGATATGATTTGTTATACTCCTTCCTAGATTAGTAAAAGCGACATTAGCATATAAATAGTTAAGGTGGTGAGGGTGAGAGAGACACACACCTTACATTATATTTCTATTAATTGCAAATACGAAATATAAACATAAAAAGCAACAAAAACAGATCAAGGACTATATCATTAAATACGAATGTGAAACGACGACATCATCTGTATACGTAGTTATTAGCCATGACTGTGAAATACAACTTGTGGTTTTGAATTTCCAATACTTAAAAACTGATCTTGTTAGGTATTCTCATTCATTGTTTTCATGTTATACCCAACTGATTTTCTTGTCTTTTCTTCTCTTGACTATCTTTTTTAAAAAAAACAGGAGATTTATTTTGTGAAGAAATCCGACAAGAGAAGCTGGCAAAACCTACCAAAAAACCAATACCCTAAACCATTGATTTTCCACGATGGTCGTCTCGCAATCAAACCAACCCTAATGAACACTCTGGTCTTGTTCATGTGGGGTCCATTCGCTGTCCCAGCCGCAGCAGCCAGACTCTTCGTCTCTCTTTGCATCCCTTACTCCTTCTCAATCCCAATCCTAAGTTTCTCCGGTTGCAGACTAACGGTCAAGATCGACGATGTCTCATCTCAAAAGTTAAACTCAAGTGGACGCAAAGGTTGTCTCTTTGCGTGTAACCACAGAACTTTATTGGACCCTCTTTATGTTGGATTCTCTTTAAAAGAGAAAAACATCAAAACCGTAACGTATAGTTTGAGTAGAGTATCAGAGCTTCTGGCTCCGATCAAAACCGTTAGACTGACGCGTGATCGGGTTAGCGACGGAAAAGCCATGAAGAAATTGTTGACCGAAGGAGATCTCGTGGTTTGTCCTGAAGGAACCACTTGTAGAGAACCTTACTTGCTAAGGTTTAGTCCTTTGTTCGCTGAGATGAGTGACGACATTGTTCCTGTAGCTGTGACGTCACCCGCGACATTCTTCTACGGTACAACGGCAAGTGGCCTCAAGGCATTTGACCCGCTTTTCTTTCTCATGGATCCTTATCCTACCTACACCGTTCAATTTCTCGACTCTGTATCCGGTGTCACGTGTCAAGATCCTGATGGGAAGTTGAAGTTTGAAGTGGCTAATCAAGTTCAAAGCGCGATTGGGAAGGCGTTGAATTTCGAATGCACCAATCTCACTAGAAAAGACAAATATTTGATCTTGGCTGGAAATAATGGCGTAGTTAAGAAAGATTAAATTTGTTTTTAGGATTTGGGTGGTTAATTTTCGGTGTGTTGTGTGTAAAGTAACCAATGCTTCATTAAATTTTTTTATATATATTACTATAATGTTACGTAAATGTATGTAACTATCTTTTTCTTGGTAATGTATATCTTTAAATATAGTTATATCATCCAATATTTTTTTTTTACAGACGATCTTGCATTTGCCGTTCTAGTACATTTATAAAATCATGGTCCACAAGAACTAACAATAAATAAATAAATATTCTAGAAATGATTTATTATTTAGCAATCATTTATATTAATTCGGACACGTCAAAAAGTTGTTATTTAATTTGTGCGTTGTATTGGTGGTAGGCACATGCATCATAAATGTTTTAACGGTCTAGCTCAAATAATGTAACCAAACTTATTTAAATCATATCTTCAAGCATAGACGGCCTTATGTATTAATGTATGTAGTATATGCATGGTTGGTAGAACTGTACCTATAGTTGTGCAGATTCGTTAACGTCACTCACGTTTTCCACTTCTGCAAAATCTTTGAATACTCGAGTCTGAATGATCCACCTCTCCGCATAAGATTGAAAAGGTTTAATTAATGGGCTTTGAAAGAAAGAAAAAACTGTACATGTAGTTTTTTTTTTTTCTTAAATTTTCCGCTGGAACAATCAGGTTCATGGTTCAAGATAAGCTATACTCTCCATTTTCTGCAGGATCATCGCTCCAACGACATGCTTATCTTTTGGTTCCAGTCTCGGGCCGTAATGTTTTAAATGCGTTTTCCCTTTAAACTTACGCAGTTTTTAATCTTACGCTGCTCTCACAGAATTTCACAGCAAAAAGCGTGTAATATTTTAGTAAAGCAGTTTTTAAAAATAGATTTTAGAAAAGAAAAAAAAACTCAACTTGAGCAAAACTTTAATAAATATGGTGGATATTCTTTGGTCAAAAAATAGTTATATATATTCTATATATTAAAACGTAAAGTTATTGTTTTACGTTCACTAAGGGGGTCTAGAAACCATGTGAGCATGTGAAGTGAAAAAAAGAAAAAAAAACTTAACAAACCACCAATGGAAGAATTAAGTCAACTGACACTTGCATTATAAAATTTTATACAAATCAATTTCGTAAATATGAATTCTGGCTTTAGCATAGTTTTCAAAGAAAGAGAAACAATTCTACAGTACAGTTGACAAAGATAAGAAGTATATATCACATTATTTTGGAGTCAAATCAACTTGATAGACGTGGTCTAATAACGATATATGTTATAATATTTGGAAACAATAAATTTTTGTACAGCAGAAATCATTTCGTCTCTAGCCCATATGGAATTTACAGATTTAGATATATGTCTGTGGTGGCCATCACTGTCGCATTTTCTAAACACAACTTGTGTTGTTTGGAAGCGGGAAGATATGATCACAAAACATAACAAGATTGGTCACGGCACCACAAATAAAGGAAAAGTCAAACATTTGGTACTCAACAAAAGGAGGAGGAAGGAAAGTTGGTAACTGACACGTGTCTTATATAATTAAATGGACTGGGTCATAAGGTCATTTAAGTCGATCGGCCCATTAGTTGGTCCACCGTTTTAAGTTTTCTGATCTGCTCCTCTTTTCAAAATTAAAGAGCTTTTAAAACTAAAGGACCAACTCGGCAATTTTAATTTAATTGCATTTATTTTGTTATTTTGTGGCCACAGAAACTCAATTATTGTGCTACACGACGACGATGGCTTCTCTCGCCGCGACTTCCATAGCCGCCGGAGCTGGAACTGGAAGCTCCAAGATTCTTGTTTCATCATGTTCAAAGAGGTTTGTGCTTCCTGTAACCTCTTATCAAGACTCTAGATTCGTGTTTTTCGCTGGCAGTCGCAGACCCATGCATAAAGCGGCGATCTTGCGCCGGTCGGCGATAAATGCTTCGAACCAAGGAGAGACTACAGCTTCACCTTTCGCATCCGTTGCGTCACCAGGTCTCTACTCAGCTCAAACTTTCGACCTGACTCTTCAAAATGTCGACTTGGTTCTTGAAGATGTTAGGCCGTTTCTCATCTCCGACGGTGGGAACGTCGACGTTGTCTCCGTTGAAGACGGCGTCGTTTCCCTCAAACTCCAAGGTCACAAAGATATAAACTTTTTTTTGTGTTGAAGTTGTTTGATAATTTATGTCTTTGATTGAGATGAAAGGAGTTGGCTTTATGTTCACATGATATGTGATTGAGCTTATGTTGGGTTGACTTGTGTTGTATGTTCTATAGGAGCATGTACTAGCTGTCCGAGTTCTTCAACAACCATGACGATGGGAATAGAGAGGGTGCTCAAAGAGAAGTTTGGTGATGCTTTGAAAGATATTCGACAAGTTTTTGATGAGGAAGTTAAGCAGATCACCGTGGAGGTGAGTGAGGGTTAGGTAGATACTTTTGAGTATTAATTAAGTTTACTCTTTTGATATCTTTATGTGGGGAATGGTTTTGTGTGTGTTGCAGGCAGTGAATGCTCATCTCGATATACTGAGACCAGCGATCAAGAACTACGGCGGAAGTGTGGATGTTTTATCAGTTGAAGGTCAAGATTGTCTTGTCAAGTACGTTGGACCTGAATCGATTGGAATGGGAATACGAGCAGCGATTAAAGAGAAGTTCAAGGACATATCCAATGTAACCTTTACAAGCTAGAAACTATATATATGTGTAAAAAAAAAGAGAAAAAAAAACACAGTTGCTCTTTGTTTGAGCTAATTTCATTTTGTAATGTCCACATCGGTAGTAGTAGTCTCTGTAACTGTCTTGAGCCATCTTGCAAGGTTGATCAAGAACGGTGTGTAGACAAAGTAGCATGTTGTTGTCCAAGTGACCAATCCCTTCACAAGAAAACACAACAAAAAGAAACAGTCTTTTTTTATATTTGTTTTTGCTTGACGAAGATGCATGTGTATATAAACACTCTTTTACCTGGCCAAAGATCTCTATGTTCGCTTGTGGATAGTACCACAGATGAAAGAATCTGTTAAAGTCATGGTATGTCAATCTCTAATACTTCTTATCTAGAAACAAAGAGATTGGTTTAAGGGATTGAAGCGCCGGGTTTTACTTACTGCATAATGGGGATTTCGGCTAAGGGACAGGCGATACCGAGGAGAGAGGCAATGGTGAAGCCAAGCCAGGTTCTATCCAGAGAGAACCATAGAAATTCTGCCAAGGCAAATAGAATGTAAGCCTCTATGTTGTCTGAAACTCCAGCTTTGTACATTTCAGCACTTAGCTCTAAGAACAAGACCAGAGCCCTGTTTCATTCACCAAACCATACAGAGTTGTCACTTACTCTGCCCCAAAATTGATTTGTCGTTATACACAACAAGAGTGCTACTTACAACAGTGAAATCACCGTTTTGTCCAGGCTGCCACGTGGAGGCTTTGTAGAGGTTTTCTCATCCAATAGGAGTTGCAGTAAACCTACTGTGCAGTAAAATAAGCCAAGCAAGAACGGGACCTGAAGAAAAAAAAGAAAAAAGAAACACATTATACATGAACATGATTACATTATTAGAATGTCTGTGAAATGATTTGACTACCCATATGTTGGTGTGAAGAGGACCGACTTGAAAAGCTCCGTTTTTGTAAACCACGAGATCGACACGTGAGTGGAGACCATCGAGAAGGGGACCCAAGACGAAGCCTGAACCAAAGAGCGAGAGACTTGTCGGGACGAGCCAAGATCTTCCGGTACCGGTTTTGCTCTGCCTCCTCTGGTTCAGGCAGAGAACCGGTGATCGTTTTGGCCCATTTCGCTTTAATGGTCTGATGAGAGTGGTTGGAGGAGAAGATATCGTTAACATAAACATCTTCAAATTTCGTCCATACAAAATAAAATGAAATAAAAACGAGGGACCTTTTTGAAGAAACCTCTCTTCTACGGTACCAAACAAATCAACTCTCAGTATATTCATATTGACTATAATTATTTAGTAAAATAATGAAATTAATCATTAACCAAAATTAATCGAGTTACATACCAATTTTTCTTTTATTTTCTTTTCGGTATTCTGTTAATAGATCCGAACCGAACCAAGTTATTTCACATAGATGTCATCGATCGACACATTGTCAAACCCAAAGCACAAAAATACAGAAGTATCTGTTTTATTCAGAAAATCAAAGCTCACGCGCACAAACTGCGAATGAGTTCATTATTACACTACATTAGTTGGACAATAAGAAGTTCAAGAGAGAATCTAGAGTTTTGCAGTTTGCGAGAGTAGCACTCAGCTCAGCTTCTTCTTCTGGTGTGTTTCTTCCAAGCTGTTGAGCCCATTCATGTCCAAGAGATTGTTGAGTCAATTCGTTGTGAGTAAGAGAGCCAACAATGCATGCCTCCATATGACTCATCGCTACTTTGGTTCATAGGAAGATCTATGGCTTGCTCTTCCATGGTTTGGTTCATCAATGGAACAGTTTCTTGTTCTTCAAGTTGTAGTTGGGCAGCTAAGTTTCTAATGACATTGTAATGTTGTTGTTGAGTCTTCATCGGAACCGTTGGGAGTCCATTGTTATGTCCTTTTTACTGATCTAATTGTATATGTTGCATTGGACGGGAACATATTTTGATATACACCCTCATTAGTAACTGCATTTGGGAGCATTTGATATTGTACTTGAGCACACAATTGCTGAACCAAAGGGAGCATAATGGAGTTGCCATTGTCAGTCTCGTTGCAGCTTGAATCTAGTGGAAATCTATCACCTTTGGTCATGTGAGATCCTGTAATCTTTCTTTAATTATTCAATTATCAAACTAGAAATGTGTCAAAATACCATTACCAATTTGAATCAGGACAAAAGGAGCTGCAAGGTTACACAATTTGTTTAATAATTTACGTCATAAAAAAAAAAGACATTACCAACCGGAGATAAATTATTTGTTCACCCTGAGTTCACCAACATGGCCACATATCTCAGGGAAGGGAGATTGTGATTCTCAACTGCATCAACAGAATTTACATGGAGAGAGATCAATTAGAGAGTGATAACATCTTAGCAAGAGGAAGAAGAGGATAAGACCAAATAAGCGGCGAAACATTCTTCTTATAATTACCTTCTATGGACTTAGCCAATATTCAATACAAATGGCCCGGCTATTCCCTCGCTTAAGCTACCAAGTTCGCCGCTAAGGTCGGGACTGTGATCATATGCGCCATTAAGCATTAACTATCCTTCTTGTCTTTTCTGAACAACTGGTTGAATAGCGCTTCGAGACAGATGCATCAGAACCAAAGTTCTCGTTATAGTGGATTACGCTACTTTGTGCTAAGTCGATGAGAAGTGGCCTGGTCACACCATTCTCATTGCTCAGTGCTGGATGCTGTAAAGAGATTGCAAGAAATTCTTTATGGGACAAGTTAATAGGCATATTCGTAATTAAGTACACATAATAAGAGGTTTAACCTAACAAGAAATTAAAGGACGTGTTGCTGCGCCATTATCTTTCTGATTTTTATCGAATTAATTTACCCAATTTATCATTTCCGCTTTAGAGTTTATATTATCTGACTGCAAGATACGTTTCAGTAACTAGAGGGAAACGCATATTTCACGGACGACATGGTTTTACGTAGTGCATGAATTTCACGTGTCCTTGACATTTCTGTAACTTTTGCATTTGGAATTTTTATTTATCTTATTCTCGGTTGGTTTTGGTGTCAGATTAAGCCTTTGAATCACTTCCGTGATTTATCGATTCGACATAAATTTTCTGCTTTAGCTTTTTGTTTTTTTTTGTGTGTTTTTCACTGAAATTTCATTCATAATATCACACAAGGAAGGATGCATTGGTGGGATTCGATTGTGAAATACAAGGACATAAAATGACTGAAATTTAAGGATTGTATTGAAAAAGTCGGTGAAAGTGAAAGATGTGGAAATTTCCAAAACTTGTGGAACCTAATCAATCCAGAGATAAAACTTAAAAGCAATATCACAGTCCTTGGAATAAGGAGAAGACCAGTTTAAAATTATTGTGTACAAGTCACACACACAAAAAAGGATACGTGTCTCCAAAGACCCCATATGATTTACTTATTATTTATAAAATTGTTGTATTGGAGAAACGTTTCAGCAGTATACTTTTATTCAAAGCTTTTAAGTGGAGAGAAAAAAAAATTGAAAGAGGAAAAAAAGTATGAGTGCCTAATCAAATTGACCGGTATTGAGCTTGATTAATATTGGTCAAGGTGGCACGAATTCATACCCTCATTTTCAAGTCGCGGTTGTTGTATCTGAAGTTCTAAATAATCACTTCCAATTTTTTTTTTTTTTTGTTGCTAACAGTACAATTCTTTTTTATAGGAGATTTGAACATATTGACGATAGATATTACATGTTAAATTAGTACAAAGTAGTTTTTTCTTCTCCACGAGTTAGCAAGTCAAAGTCACTCGACAATCTACCGTTTCCTAATAATGTTTTCCTCTCCATTTAAAAATGATCATTGAAATGCTAACTTGATCAAACTTGTTAAAGAGACAAAGGGGAATTATGTATTATGTTATCATTTAACTCTACTTTAGTAAAAAAGCATATCTTAGTTCCTTAATTTGGATTCCAAAAAATTGTTCACTGTTGCCTTTAGTATGACTTAATAGTGAGTTGACTATTTTTTTTTTGTTATATATTTTCACGTTCGAATCCGAGGAGAAGTAAACCTTGTCTTCCAATTTTGTTCCTCTCTCTCCTTCTACAACAATGGCGCATCAAATTTTCTCTGCCTCTCCTCTTTCTTCTTCATCAATCTCAAACCGTCGTCATAAATCTCTCCTCAGCCGCAACGGTCTCCTCCTCCTTGTCGCTCTCCTCCTTCTCCTCGGTGTATTCTTACCCTGGCCAGGATCTCCCCTATACCTGTTTCCTAATAGAAGCTCTTCTTATTCTTCTTCTTCTTCTTCTTTGCCCTCCAACTGGCGATACTATTCCCTCGCTCAAGCAGCCAAGTTCGTCGCTAAGGATGGGACTGTGATAGTCTGTGCCGTTAGCTATCCCTTCTTGCCTTTCCTTAACAACTGGTTGATTAGCGTTTCTAGACAGAAGCATCAAGACAAAGTCCTCGTGATCGCAGAGAATCATTAATAGGTTTCTTTAGCAATAGAAGAATCATTAATAGGTTTCTTTAGCAATAGAAGAAGAGTTTGTCTTTACCGACTCTTGCTTCCTCTTTGAGTTATAGTGACTTATGTATGATGATTATTTGAAAATTTTAGCTCCAGTTGGATTTTTAATGATTTAAATTTTTTTTGTGGAAGTTAGGAGTTGAAAATTTTTTAAATCATTAATATGTTCACATCAACGGATTTACCAATCAAAATTTTACGCAGATAGTTTTGATTAGTATTAGTTTTTAATAATCAGGATTGTTAAATTAAAATTTACAGCATACCAACAAATAAGTATACTTCACAAAATTACGTTTACGGCAGCAGATGTATACTTTAAAAGGGCAATACAATTAAGGGTCTACAATTACAACGTGTTCGGTAATTTTTATATTAATGCACAAAATTGATGTGAAAATGAAATAGGTCCGTAAGATCATAGAAAGGTATGGTGTACCCCCTCGTTTTCTTCATTAAACACGTGTAGTCTTTTAAAACGTAAAATTGAAATGCTAATTTTATCAAACTCACAATAGAATTTGAAAATATACGACTGAAGTAGAATAGGGTATATTGCACATTTTTAGAATAAGAGATGACAAATTTAGGAATAAGATACTTTCTATACAAGCCTTCAATCATTGAATCAAATAAGAAACAAAACGAACTCTTTAATATTTTGAGATTTCCTGCACTCTCAGCTTTCAGTCCCGCCATTGATCACTTTCAAAATCATCTACCGTGAAGTGAAGAATACCATCTCAGATAGAAGGAACCGGCGAAAGTTCAGCAACCTTATGTCTCTGTGGATTATATAATCTGGTTTTCTGATTCGGTGAATCATTCGCTTTTTGCTTTCTTGTTTTTATTATTTTTGCCTTGGAAGCAAATGTATTAGGCTAACTTTGTTCCCCTTTTTCATCATTAATATGATATTTACAGTTTGGCAAAAAAAAAAAAAATATTTTGAGATTTTGTGACAAATGTTAATACATGTTTCCCTACTTTCAAAATTTGATCTTAACTTGATAAATTAGGACGACACTTTGTCATCCAAATTTGTTTTCACTTCCTGCCACAACAATGGCGCAGCAAAATCCTTTCTCTTCTTCTCCTCTTTCTTATTCTTTAATCTCAAACCGACCCATCTCTACCCTCACTCGCAACGGTCTCCTCCTCCTTGTGGCCCTCCTCCTTCTCCTCGGTGTATTCTTACCCAGGGAAGGATCTCCCTTGTTTCCGTTTGCAAACAGATGCTCTCCTCCTTCTTCTTCTTGTTCTACTTCGCACTCCCAATGGCACGACTATTCCCTCGCTCTCGCCGCCAAGTTCGTAGCTAAGAATGGGACTTTGGTCGTCTGCACCGTTAGCTATCCCTTCTTGCCTTTTCTCAACAATTGGTTGATCAGCGTTTCTAGACAGAAGCATCAGGACAAAGTTCTCGTGATTGCTGAGGACTACACTACTCTGTACAAAGTCAACGACAAGTGGCCTGGCCATGCCGTTCTCATTCCTCCAGCGTTAGATTCTCAAACCGCACACAATTTCGGTTCCCAGGTATCCCTTGTTTATGTATGTGTGCAAATAACTTGTACTGCGATGAAAATGAATCTTGATACGTACTATTTTATCGCATCCGATTTTAGGGTTTCTTCAATTTCACATCTCGGAGGCCACAACATCTCTTGCAACTTTTGGAGCTAGGTTACAATGTGATGTACAACGATGTTGATATGGTCTGGTTGCAAGATCCGTTTCAGTATTTAGAAGGGAGCCATGACGTGTACTTCACGGATGACAGGCCTGCAGTATGTGAATTCACACATCTCCTTGACATGTCTGCAAGTTTTTGAATCTTATCTCGGTTTGATTTTGGTGCCAGATTAAGCCTTTGAATCATTCTCATGATTTACCACCCCCTGGTCGAAGCGGATGGACTAATATATGTAGCTGCATGATTTTCTTGCGTGCCACTAATGGCGCTAAGCTTCTCATGAAGAAATGGATTAAGGAACTTCAAGCCCAACCTTGGTCTAAAGCAAAGAAAGGGAATGATCAGCCTGGTTTTAATTGGGCACTTGGAAAAACAGCTCATCAGGTATGTTTTTGCTTCCTCCAATTTCCACAGTGACTCTTTGAATATGTCACACTTCAAAAAATTCTCAACCTTTTGGTACTCTCTGTATCTACTTACATAACTCCTCTAACCTACTTATGAATGTTCGATTACGGTTTTGTTTCAATCTCAAAGATGACTAGTTTCACTTGTTTTACTTCATTCTCAACTCTTTTGTGATTTTCTCTTCTGTAGGTAGATATCTACTTGCTTTCTCAGATAGCTTTCCCAACTGGAGGATTGTACTTCCGAAACGAGACATGGGTTAAGGAGACAAAGGGGAGACATGTCATAATCCACAACAACTACATTATCAGTTTCGACAATAAGATGAAACGTTTCCGCCATTTTGGTCTATGGCTAGTCGATGATCATGCTCTTGAGTCCCCACTGGGAAAATTACATTAAATTCGAATGGCTTGTTATTGTGTGAATGTTTTATGGCTAATTCAACGGAAAAATAGGGGGGGAACAGAGGTTAGATCAAGGCAAGGGATTTGGTCAGTGTTGTAAACAGAATGACTTCATATTTACATGGAAACATTTACGTAAATACTAGTTGATTCATAATCGAACAAGCACATGACACACACACTTGACTCAGACAAAAAAAAAAAAAAGGAGAAGTAGACTTTTTGAAAACGAGTCTTAAAACAATGGTGTCTTTCACAAGGTACCCTTTTAATTCATCTTTTAGTTCCTCTATGATATTAGCTCAGCTTTACCATAACTATCTCCACTCTCTCGCATAGAACTGCCTAACTGTATTCAGAATAAAAACAAATTTCCAAGTTTTTGTTTATCATATTGGTTTATTTTCTTATATTTTCCATCTCAAAATAAAACAACACATTCTCTTATATATTCTCACGGTGGATCAAACCTTTCGACATCAGAAACGGTATCATCTCGAATCCCGATCTTCAATAAGGCCTTGATTTTATTTATTAATGAAATAGAGAATGGTCAAGATTTAGTTGGATTCTTCACAAGTAGGTACTACTTATCTGTATCATCTACAATAACTATGAGAAACCAAATCTTTCAATCCAAAGTTGACTTTAAAGTTATGTGTGCGGAAGCCAGAAATAAAATGTATATATAGGGGAAAATGGAAGTAAAAGCAATACAAAATGACATCATGGTACTAATGATATTCCTTAAAAACTAGAGAAAGACTTCATCGTATTTGACTTTTCTAAGTCTTTGTTTTATGGAATTTCATACTATGTTCTGTATTTTAAGTTTGTAGGAAATTTTCTATGATACTTCAGCATGTGAATTGATAATATTGTACAATGATACACCTTGGTCCTGTTTTTTTCAACCAGAATAATATTCCACAAGAAGTGAAGTTCTTCTTCCACCACCTCGGGCATAGACTAACATCCTTCACGTGCTAAGACCCATAAATAAACGATCTATAGCTATGGAGAAGAAGTTTTCACCAAAATAGTCATGGTAAACAAATCGGAGAACAAGTTCCAAGTTCAAACCATGTAACTCAGAAATTGGCTGAAGATCAAAGAAACATGATGGTTTCAGAATAAGGCGAGAAAACAGGGACTTCAGGTTTTTATTAGGAACAGAGTTTCGAATGTCTGAGAACCAGGACAGATGTTTCTGCATAATTCATGTACAGTTAAAAAAACACACACATCTTGATCGATTCAACAAGAAACTAAACAAACACAGACTCCATTCGTTATTATTAGCAGAACTTTCGATCTTGAGACCGAAAAATGATAACGCCACTCTCGAGCTTTGTTTGTTCCTAAGATGCCGAAAGCATATCACCAGTCATCTTCTCTGCCTTCTCCCCGCGCTCACCTGAAATGTTTTATTGACATTTACAAACATTTTAAAGCAAGCTCAAAAGTTTGCGTCGAAAAGGGTTTTGAAGTTTATATATTTTACCTGTCCGAACCCTTATGACATCTGACACAGGCAAAACTGCATATAATAAACCAGAAACAGTCACAATTCTGAGTAAATTTCATTCTGCATGTTGATGTATAAACATAATGTGATTGTTGGTTACCGAAAATTTTGCCATCACCAATCTCTCCTGTCCTTGCCCCATCGAGTATGGTGTTGATTACAGACTCCACCTGCAAAAAGAAAAATAGTAGATAGTTGGCATTCAAAAATTCGGTTGAAAAAGTTTGGTTTCTTTATATCATATACGTACTTGGTCTTTCGTAACAACGATCTCCATTTTAACTTTAGCAACAAAATTGTCTTCAGAGAACTCAGACCCTGAAAATTCAAATGATATTGTATTGGAAAAAAAAGAAAAAATCCATGAGCACATCTTGACAGTAGGAAGAACCAATGAACCTGTTGTTGAATTCAGTAACTTACCACCATGTCTCTCGGTGGATCCACCTTGCGCACCAAACCCTCTAACATCAGAAACCGTAACACCTCGAATCCCGATTTTCAATAAAGCCTTGAGTTTTATTAAGTTATCAAAACAGAGATTAGTTGGATTGTTTCGCAAGTGGTCACTTCTAGTCTGTATCATCTACAATAACTACGAGAACCCCTAAACCTTTTCATTTCAAGTTCACATTTTGAAACACAGATTTGACCAGTCGTATCGAGTTCAGTGACATACATCGATAAAGGACCCTAAAACTGCTATTTTTTTTCTACGGAATTTTGAGACTTTAACTACAATCTCATGGCAAAGTTTGACACTTTTTCCGAAGTTAAAGACTTGTCCTTGGATGAAAACTAACAACGGAAACATGATTTGATTAGCCAAAGCTCAAATCTTTTTCCACATATCAAAAGTAGAGAACATCTTACCGATGAAACATGCTGGATTCTCCAAGGCCTTTCAACATTTTTCATACATGACAATGAAGAAATGAGTTAGTTAGTTAGTTAGATCCCACTTATAGACAAAACAAGCAACGTTAAACACAATGTTTACAACGACTGATAAGCATTTGCTTACCTGACAATTGCTTCAACCTTGTAAAATTTAGAGTCTGGAATATAATCTACAAAAAGGGAAGAAAAGGAAAATGCTTTATGAACACACACACACACACACACACACATTACACATATATAGACGCAATTGATGATGGAAGAAAGCTGAGAGAGGCGTCATTGTTGGCTTACCATAAGAGCTTTGTGCTCTAACGAGATGGGAAACGCGAGTGTTGGTCGGTGGTTTTGTGACCAAACCGAGGCGAGACGGTTTGGAATGTCGGAATCCAGAAGATAACGAAATGCAATCAGAGAAAGACATGTTCTTCTTTTGGTCGGAATAGAAACGGAGAGGAGTTGCAGAGATGGGTTTCGCCATTGAAGTCGCCATGATGTGGAGGTAATAATAGTTTACAGACTTAGTTTTCTCCTTACCAAACTGATTTCGACCATCGAAAATATTGAAGTAAGCGGAGGAATGAATGAAATATGGAAAAAGAAAAACAAAACTTCGAAGTTGACGAAGAGTCGGTTTAGCTTTGATTCCGGTTTGGTTATATTTCTAATTTCTAAATCCCGGTTTACTGAATTGGTTTCGATAGGGAGGATGATGGATCCCTTTTTGTTTGGAGTTGTTGGATCTGTTTCTTGGCAAAATACAATTGGAAAGCAAAATGGCTAGTGAAGATTTCATATACAGAATCAGTACGGAAGAAGAATGGCAAGAGTTTCAGAAGAAAGGATCTTCTTTTGGTGGAGAGCTTGATAAGTCAACTGGTTGCTTTCATCTCAGCAAACTCGATCAGGTTCTCTCTTAATCTTCTCTCAATAAAGGTGTCGACTTTTTCCATCTGGTTTTAATTCAAGAATCTCGCTAATTTGCTATGATAGTCGAAAAAAGGTTAAAACTTTGGAAAGCAACAAATTCATTTTTGCTGCTTTTGTGATGAAATTGAACTCTTCCTAGGTACAATCGACGTTGAAGAACTTTTTCTTGAATGTTAAGGAGGATCTTTACCTTCTTCAAGTCGACCCTAACAAGGTTTGTCATTGATCTTATTTGACTCTCATTTATATATATATGCTTTCTTTAATATGAAACAAAACATGTGGATTATATGTGATCATTTGGTATTAAAGTATCATCTAGTTCCTAGTTTCTGGTGTGGTTAGCTCCACGCATTTTGACATAAGAGGATATGAAATGAACTTCCTAAAAGGCTGTCTTTATCATCGTGTGTCTGAGTTTTACTACTCCGTTGACGTTGATTGATTCTACTAGAATTCTTGGTGCGGTTTGTACCAGAGAGTCAGTGTTTGTTCTTTGCGTGTCTGATTCGTTTTTTCTCATTACCCGTAATACACACTTGCATTAGAGGGACACACAATAATACCAAGTATAAACAGAAGCGTCAAACATTGACATGGTTTTGGTTTCATTGCAGCTTGGAGATGGATTGATCTATGAAGCTGTGGATGATGTGAATAGCTTCCCTCACTTTTATGGACCAGACAAAACCTTTCTTCCTCTTCCTCTAGATTCTGTCGTCAAAGCTGAGAAGCTAACATTCGTCAACGGCAATTTCACCTGCAGCTTCTTCACTTGATTGATGATCCACACAAACACAGTTTATGTATTTGCAATGTTAATGTTCGTTCAGTAATTAATAAAAGAAAACAGTTTTTCTATTTCACAAAACAACAAAAATACAGAGAGAAGTTATTAATAATTACTATTATTACAATGCAAGATTAAGATCTAAACCATTATCCTGTCTTGTCTCCTTGTCTGATTCTGTTTCTGTTCGGTCTTCTTTCTTCTCCTCCTCCTCCTCCTCCTCTTCTTGATGATTCTCGGAAAGGACAATCGAATTGGGTGGCTTTAAGTTTAAGTCTATACAGTGAGAGAAATCCTCGGCGCGGAACACAGGAACAATGCCGGAGGATTTCTCTCCGCCGTCGGATCTCTTTGTCGGGTTAGGAGCAGCGTCGCCGGAGTCTTCGATCAGCTCTTGTCGTCTTCGTTTCCTCGCCTCCTGGTAGTTTTTTATAAGATTGAAGAACATCTCCATCTTCTTGTTCTCAGCTTCTTCTTCGTCTTCTTCTTCTGGGTGATCATCGATCTCGTTGATTCTCTTGTTCTCTGTCTTTTTTTCTTTGTTCATTATCGCCATTCCAAACCGAAACCAATCAAATGATTTTTTTTTTTTTTTTTTTTTCGGGGAAGGATTTTAGGGTTTCGAGGAGAACATTTATTGTGACTGAGAGAGAGAGGATAATAGTAGGTGACGGAGGGGACTTTTTGGCTAAAGACTGAATTGCCCCTTTTGCTTCTAATTTGTTGAAATAGTGTATTTAATTGGTAAACCAAAACAAAAAAAGGAATAATGGTAAAAGTATTATTGACACGATAGCTAAAAGAAATAATGCGATAAATGTTGATATCATTTTTG
Source organism: Sisymbrium altissimum (assembly GCA_900406495.1). Classification (NCBI taxonomy): domain Eukaryota; kingdom Viridiplantae; phylum Streptophyta; class Magnoliopsida; order Brassicales; family Brassicaceae; genus Sisymbrium; species Sisymbrium altissimum. The sequence continues at coordinate 830 of OVBI01002137.1, read as the reverse complement.
ATTATCTTTAACACGATATCTTTTATTATTTAACTAGATCAGGATCCGTGCGTTACACGGATTTATAATTAAAAATATCATTTATATTTTTTTTAATATTTTGATTTTATTTATTTAAATTAATTTTCTTTTTAAAACGATGTTGACCATTGGATATTTTTTTTATAATTACTTGTTGAATTTTTCAATTGAACAAATTCTTCGTAATTTCGAAATTAAAATTTTTCAAGGGGTATTTGACAATATTGTTGTCCCATATTAGAAATTGTTGTTTTTTCCTTTAGTTTTATCTGAAATTTATGATCAGTTACTTTATAATTTTTATTGCAATCTTGCACATTGAAATTTTTACAAATTTCAATAAGATTTCCTTCACATAAGTCAACTCCAAACTTTTCAAGTAGAGAATGATGCACGGAATCTTCAATAGTATTTTCCTATCAAAATTGAATATTTATTAGATATTACTAAATTATCTAATAAGTAAATATTTAAAAAAAATTTAAAATAAATTAAAATATTTACATTCTCATCAAGTATGAGAAATTTCATCTCTATAAGCTCCTTATTTTTTTAAAAAAATTCTGGCTTTCCACTTTTTTATAAGACGGATTACCGTACGACGATAAGGACGTTTTTTGTTTAACTGATCAAATGTCAAATAATTAGCTTGATTCATTATTTTTAGTTTTTTTGTTCCTGAAAAAAGGTAAAATTATTAGAATTAAGATTTAAATCACATAGCTGATATACAAATACAGAAAAATCCAGTTATAAAGTATATCCACAAATTAACAAAACAACTGCAACTAATCTTATTATATAACATG
>OVBI01002136.1:0-23691 GCA_900406495.1 Sisymbrium altissimum | reverse complement strand
AATCTTTTGAGAAATGAGTGATATGAGCTTCGACATTGGTTTAGGTTGGGAGTCCAACTCCATAGAGTTGGAGAAAGAGAATACTTGAGTTGTGAGTGCCATGATCTCCGACTCCATTGACTTGCCGAGATAGATTATTTGAGTAATGAGTGCTATGAACAGCAGCAAGATGTTCATGAGTACAAGTTCACTCCATTCTGAGTGACACATAATTAATCATTCGAATGACACAGTCATTCATTATGATTTGTGATATGACTCAATATGAAGTAACTCATATATGTGTACGAAGAGTGAATAATTGGTTCTCAAAATTTTGAATTCCTAATTAAATTAGTCTTGTTTTCTTAAAAAAAACATGTTTATAGATAATATTATATTCTATAATTACTCACTAATATTTAATGGTAATCAATGTAAAATCACACTAATGTTTTTTTCTAAAACAAATATATATATATATATATTTTAATAATATAGATGATATACATTATTATCATTCTAATTTGGTGCTTCATATTTAAAAACCAACTATTTGAAATATCTTTTATCTCTCTATCTCAAATGGTTTTGTAGCTTCTTCTCTATTAAACCTTATGCGATGAGTAACAAAACCAAATCTAAATTAGGTGATTCGGTTCAGTTTTGGTTAAACCTTGAAACCCCATATGGTTTATTTTCTAGAAAACATGAAAGCTTCATTGGATGTCCGTTTCTTGCTTCAAAATCGGAGTCGGAATCAGAAGTTTTTAGAAGTTAACTTCCGTAACGCTTCCAAGAAAACCCCTTTAAAACGCATCGGAAGGTTGCGTTTCCATTTTGGAAGTTTGCATTTTTGTTTTGGAAGTTTCTGCTTCCATTTTAAAAATATATTTTTTAAATTAAATAAAAAACTTATAGTTACTTTTATAGATTTTTTATTGTATAAAAAAATTTTAAGAATTAATAATAAGATAAATAAATCATATGCGAAGTAGTAGAATTACTTATAAATTTTACATTTGTACATTATGTCTTTTAGTTTTTTAATTCTTTAAAACTGTATGAATTATTTATGAGATATTTGGAAGTGATTAATTTGACTTATTATTCAATATTTTCTTGGAAGATTTAAGTTTATTGATCTTTCTACTCTATATAATATTAAAAATAGATGAATTTTTTGAAAATAAATAAATTATGTTTTTTTTTATTTTTTACCATATGATATTTAAATATGAGTTTTATAAATTGATAGACTAAGTCTTTTAATATATTTTAATATTTAATATATATATATATATATATATATATATATATACATGCATCTAATACGTATTCATTTCCTAAGTATTTTTAGAAACTCACTTTTCCAGTTCCTAATGCTTACTGTTCTAATTCTATGCAGCATAGTTTAGTATATCTTCAAAGCTTTCGATTCTAGTTTGTATGTTTTAAATTTTTTTGATTTAAAAATCATCGCGTAGAAATCCTTGAGGGTTTGTCAAACTTCGGTTTAGTTTCGTAGTCCGTCATTTTTAATTGTTTTTCTTTCGTTCTTGTCCGTCATTTTTAATTTATACTATGTTTTTCCTCTCTGCTTCTTTTGCCTTTTTTTTTTTTTTAAATTGCTTCTTTCGCCTTTTTTTTGTTCATATGAAAGTGTTCTTTAAATCTTCTCACATCCGGTCCGATTCTTGCTTCAAAATCGGAATCAGAAGTTTTTGGAAGCTAACTTCCTTAACGCTTCAAAAAAAAGTCCTTTAAAAACGCATCGAAAGCTTGTGTTTCCATTTTGGAAGTTTGCATTTTTGTTTTGGAAGTTTCTCTTTCCTTTTTAAAAACATATTTTAAAAAAATAAATAAAAAACTTACAGTTACTTTTATAGATTTTTTATTATATATAAAAGTTTTAAGAATTAATAATAAGATAAAATATTTAAAACATATGTGAAGTAGTAGAATTACTTATAAATTTTACATTTGTACATTATATCTTTTTGTTTTTTAATTCTTTAAAAATGTATGAATTATTTATGAGATATTTGGAAGTTATTAATTTGACTAATTATTCAATATTTTCTTGGAAAATTTTAGTTTATTGATCTTTTACTCTATATAATATTAAAAATAGCTGATTTGTTTTTAAATAAATAAATTATTTGTTTTTTGATTTTTTATCATATGATATTTAAATGTGAGTTTTATAAATTGATAGATTAAGTCTTTTAATATTTAATATATATATATATATATATACATGCATCCAATACGTATTCATTTCCTAAGTATTTTTAGAAACTCACTTTTGCGTTTCTTAACACTTCTGGTTCTGTGTACCCGTTTCTAATTTTATGCAGCATAGTTAAGTATTTTTCCAAAGCTTTCAATTCTAGTTTGTATGCATTAAATTTTTTTGATTTAAATATCATTGCGTAGAAACCTTTGAGGGTTAGTTCAAACTTCGGTTTAGTTTCGTAGTCTGTCATTTTTAATTGTTTTTCTTTTATTCTTGTTAGTCATTTTTAATTTATATCCTATTTTTTCTCTCTCCTTTTTCTTCTTTTTGTCTTTTTTTTTTTAATATGAAAGTGCTCTTTAAATCTTCGCACATCCGGTCATTTTTAATTTGTATTTACCATATTTTTTTCTCTCTCATTTTTTTCCTTTTTCACCTTTTCTACACATTCTTCTCTCGTTCTTATCCGTCACTTTTTTTTTTACCAATGTTTTTCCTTTCTCTTTTTTTTCCTTTTTCCTTCTCTTGTAGTCTGTCACTTTTAATTTTTCTTCTTTTGTTCTTGTCCGTCATTTTTAATTTATACCATGTTTTTCCTCTTCAATTTTCTTCTTTCGCCTTCTTTTTTTTCATATGAAAGTGTTCTTTTAATTTTTTCACATCCGGTTATTTTAATTTATATTTACCATGTTGTTTTCTCTCTTATTTTGTTTTCTTTTTTCACCCTATTTACATGTTCTTCTCTCATTCTTGTCAGTCACTTTTAATTTTTTTTTTTCTATACTTTTCTCGTTCTTATCCGTCACTTGTAATTTATACCAATGTTTTTCTTCTCTTTTTTCCTTTTTTTTTTCTTCGTTCTTATCCGTCGCTTTTAATTTTTTTTTTACTTCTTATTCGTTACTTTTAATTTATATTATCTCTTATTCTTATCCGTCACTTTTAATTTATACTAATGTTTTTCTTCTCTTTTTTTTTTCATATGAAAGTGTTCTTTAAATCTTCTCAGCCACGAGTAATATCTTCTCGTTATGTACATACTTGAGATCAATCAAGATACTCATCACAGACGGTTCAAGCCGTGATAATTCGGTAGTTTTTCTCATTTCTGCAAAAAAAAAGAGGTAATTTTTTTTCTTTTTTCATCATTTTTATATGTCTTTTTCTCGTTCTTGTCCATTACTTTTAATTTTATACCATATTTTTCCTCTCTTTCTTCTTTTTTCCTTCTCTCACAGTCTGTTACTTTTAATTTTTCTTCCTTCGTTCTTATCTGTCATTTTTAATTTATATCATATTTTTCCTCTCTCTTTTTTACTCTTTCACTGTCTCTTTTTTTTTTTTTTCATATTAAACTGTTCTTTAAATCTTCTCAGCCGCAAGTAATATCATCTCGTCATGTACATATTTGAGACCAATCAAGATACTCATCATAGGCGTTTCAAGCCATGATAATTCGGTAGTTTTTCTCATCTCTGCAAAAAAAAAGAGGTAATTTATTTTTTTCACCCTTTTTACACGTCTTTCTCTCGTTCTTCTCCGTCACTTTTAATTTATACCATGTTTTTCCTCTCTCTCTTTTTTTTTTCTTCTCTTGTAGTCTGTCAATTTTTATTGTTTTTCTTTCGTTCTTTTCCATTATTTTTAAATTTATACCATATTTTGCCTCTCTCCTTTTTCTTTTTTCGCCTTTTTTTTTTCATAATAATCTTTAAATCTTCTCACATCCGGTCTTTTTTAATTTATATTTGATCATGTTGTTTTCTCTCTCATTTTTTTCTTTTATCACCCTTTTACACATTCTTCTCTCGTTCTTATTCATCACTTGTAATTTATACCAATGTTTTTCTTCTTTTTTTCTTTTTCCTTCGTTCTTATCCGTTACTTATATATATATTTTTTTTACTTCTTATCAGCCACTTTTAACTTATACCAATGTTATTCCAGCTCTTTTTTTTTCCATCTCTCGTTCTTCTCTGTCATTTTTAATATTTCTGTTTTCCTTCTCTCATTTTTCTCCGTCACTTTTAATTTATACCATTTTTTTTTCTTTTTCCTTCATTCTTCTTTACTTTTCTCGTTCTTTTTTTCTCTCTCATTTTTTCTTTTTCCTTCGTTCTTATCCGTTACTTTTAATTTTTGTTTTTTACTTCTTATCCGCCACTTTTAATTTATTCCAATGTTATTCCATCTCTCTCTTTTTTTTTCGTCTCTCGTTCTTCTCCGTCATTTTTTAATATTTCTTTTTTCATTTTCTTGTTTTTCTCTGTCACTTTTAATTTATACCATTTTTTTCTTTTTCCTTCATTCTTTATCTGTCACTTTCTTTACTTCTCTCGTTCTTTTTTTCTCTCTCTTTTTTGTCCTTCGTTCTTATCCGTTACTTTTAATTTTTCTTTTTTACTTCTTGTCCACCACTTTTTATTTATACCAATGTTATTCCATCTCTATTTTTTTTCCGTCTCTTGTTCTTCTCCGTCATTTTTAATATTTCTTCTTTCCTTCTCTCATTTTTCTGCGTCACTTTTAATTTATACCATTTTTTTACTTCATTCTTATCCGTCACTTTCTTTACTTCTCTCGTTCTTTTTTTCTCTCTGTTTTTTTCTTTTTCCTTCGTTCTTATCCGTTACTTTTAATTTTACTTCTCATCCGCCACTTTTAATTTATACTGGATATTATTCAATCTCTCCTTTTTTCCGTCTCTCGTTTTTTTCCGTCATTTTTAATATTTTTTCTTTCCATCTTTCATTTTTCTCCGTCACTTTTAATTTATACCATTTTTTTCTTTTTGCGCTTTTCCGTTTTCTAACGCTTCCGGTTCTACGTACCCACTTCCGATTCTATGCAGCATAATTTAGTATATCTTCAAAGCTTTTGATTCTAGTTTGTATGCATTAAAATTTTTTTGATTTAAACATCATCGCGTAGAAACCCTTGAGGGTTGGTCAAACTTCGGTTTAGTCTCGTAGTCCGTCACTTTTAGTTGTTCTTCTTTCTTTCTTGTCTGTCATTTTTAATTTATTCAATGTTTTCACTCTCTCCTTTTTCTTCTTTCGCCTTCTTTTTAATTTTTTTTTTCATATGAAAATGTTCTTTAAATCTTCTCACATCCAGTCATTTTTAATTTTTATATTTACCATGTTGTTTTTCTCTCTCATTTTTTACTCTTTTACACGTTCTTCTCTTGTTCTTATCCGTCACTTTTAATTTATACCAATGTTATTCCATCTCTCTTTTTTTTTCCTTCTCTCGTTCTTTTTCGTCATTTTTTATATTTCTTCTTTCCTTCTCTCGTTTTTCTCCGTCACTTTCTTTACTTCTCTCGTTCCTTATCCGTCACTTTCTTTACTTTCTCGTTCCTTATCCGTCACTTCTAATTTATAACATGTTTTCCCTTTTTCTTTTTTTTTTCTTCCGCTTTCCTGTTTTTATTTTTTTCACATCATCAAGAAGCCGTCCCTCCTTTTCCATCCAATCCTTCGCACTTCCCTTTGTGTCATCAAATCAAAGCTTTGCTTTTTTTTCTTCGCTCTCTCACGTATTTACCCCTCTTCGCCGCCTGGTACTATCGAACCATGGCATGTGTTCAATTTTTAATAGAAACACAACCACTTGACCGCGTTCGATGGTAACCAAATGTCCAATTTAATTATATTTAAAGACTACTAAAAATGAAATGTTGACCAAGTCAATATTCCATTCTCTCTCAGCACACCGTTCCTCGCAGCGCACTCGCTCTGGAGCTCTACTGGAACCGAGATCCTCTCTGGCTACTTGCTCCAGATATGTGCGGGAACCTAGTTCAGCCCCAGGAAGCAACGGCATTCCTCGAACGCCATTCAGTCCTCGAACGCCGTTCAGTCCTCGAACGCCCATCGTCAAAACCATAAAGTTAGTCTCTTTATCTGATTGGTGGCTAACAAAGAAAGCAAGCGAAAAGGGTTTATACGTCACAGGGTTTGAATCACAAGGTGGATCTGAGTGAGACATTTCTCGTCAGGACCAATCTCAGTAAGACACGACAATACAACAGTCGAGACATGTGATGGGATTACAGTTTTATTTTAGGGTTTCCGTATCATTGGAACGATTACAATGATGAAGAAGGATTCATTGAGGAGAAGAAGAAGAAGGATTCCGAAAGAGCGGTAAATCTCATCTTCTGTATCCTGTCAGATCCAATATGAGACAAGTATGTCCGGATCTCTATCTAATATAGGAATAATACCCTGTGCCGACTGGGTCAGGGTAACTGGGATCGATGGATCCTACCAGACTCTTGTGTCACATCCAGAAGCAATGGTTCTCCATCGTCCCTGAAGGAGAATAGGCTGACCAGCCATTATACTACGCCATCCATACGATGGGGAGGATACTCTATTTTCTTCAAGAGGATCTGAATTATTATAGTATTTTCCTCTCAAAATACTAGTTAAGTTTTTCAAAAGATTTTCATAGGAGTTTTTTCCAAAAAGCTGTTCAAGTTAAGTTTTTCAAAAGTCCTTATGAGAATTATCTTGCATCCAACTCGAGGCCGAACCAACCATGTGGTCGATGTCTGGCCACATTTTGAGGCCGAGCTAGACGGGAGATGGGCACGTTCTGATGCCGAGCTGGTTGCATAAGATGGAAACTGGAATTCACCTCAACGTAGTTTAGGAAAGATGTTAATGAGAGGAACCGAGAATCTTGGTAAGAAAGCAAAAATAATAGAAACGGTCGGAAAAGGAAGCTAGATTTGCTTTGCATCCTTGGATTTCCTCCGTTTAGGTATTACCACGTCGTTGATTTTAAGTTTCCGAATTTTATATTCCGCTAAGAAGCAAACTGGGATTCCTTTTGACTGCCCCAAACGGTCTTTATTCCAGACTTACTCTGGATTTTCAGACAAATGTGATAGGTCTAGGGGATAGATGGGTGGATTGTCAGCTACCACGAATTTAATGACCTTGGTCACTCCTGGTGCCTAGACAGGGAGTGGGATGTTACCCAGAGTCATGGTGGTTTCTCTTGTATACCATGTCAAAGGTTTTGGTATGGGCTAGATTTCGGAGAAATTGATGTCCATTCTTCGGAGAGTTTCTCGGAAGATGACATCGACTGAACTCTCAGTGTTGATCAGGACTCTAGCGACGTTGAGTCGCTTACCACTAGTTCGATCACAAGTGGATTGTTATGTAGGTGCTGGATTTCAGCTGCGTCTTTTTCCTCGAAAGTGATTTGGAAGTTTTCGTGAGGTGTAGGTTGCGTCCATTTTGTGCTAGTCTCTGGGCAGTACTGGGATCCACCCATGATCATATAGATCTTCCTTCCGTTATTTTCCCCAACTGACTCTTTGTTCCTCCTTCCGCATTTTGGAGTTTTCGAGTGAGGCACTTATGGAGCCTGATCGGGTTGTTCTCCGATAGTTTCTTCCTCTTCTTCTTGCTCGTGAGCTTCCATCACCAGATCTTTTGCGACGTAACCGATTTTCCCAGCTAGGAGATTGGCGGTCGATTTAGTTCCCACTGTTTGGCAATTCAAGGTTAAATGGCTTTGGATTTTATGGTGGTTGCAGAAGGCCTTCTTATCATAGGTTAGGGTATTTCGATTCTAAGTGTTCCATGGATTTCTACCCTGATGACCGAACACAAATGAGGTTGCTCTATGGTTTTCTAGTCACCGTAGAGTCAAGGTAATCTTAATTACCTTTCTAAAATGTCCCTAAGGTTGTCCCATCTCTTTGGATAACTCCCTAGTCTTTGAGCTAGAATCAAATGCCTCGGAATGAAATGAGGTAATCTTAATTACCTTTCTAAGTCCCTGATGACCGAACAAAAATGAGGTTGCTCTATGGTTTTCTAGTCACCGTAGAGTCAAGGTAATCTTCAGTACCTTTCTAAAACGTCCCTAAGGTTGTCCCATATCTTTGGATAACTCCCTAGTCTTTGAGGTAGAATCAAATGCCTCGGAATGAAATGAGGTAATCTTAATTACCTTTCTAAGTCCCTGATGACCGAACAAAAATGAGGTTGCTCTATGGTTTTCTAGTCACCGTAGAGTCAAGGTAATCTTCATTACCTTTCTAAAACGTCCCTAAGGTTGTCCCATATCTTTGGATAACTCCCTAGTCTTTGAGGTAGAATCAAATGCCTCGGAATGAAATGAGGTCATCTTAATTACCTCTCTAAGTCCCTGATGACCGAATACAAATGAGGTTGCTCTATGGTTTTCTAGTCACCGTAGAGTCAAGGTAATCTTAATTACCTTTCTAAAACGTCCCTTAGGTTGTCCCATCTCTTTGAGTAATTCCCTAGTCTTTGAAGTAGAATCAAATGCCTCGGAATGAAATGAGGTCGTTTTAATTACTTCTCTAAGTCCCTGATGACCGAACTCAAATGAGGTTGCTCTATGGTTTTCTAGTCACCGTTGAGTCAAAGTAATCTTAATTACCTTTCTAAAATGTCCCTAAGGTTGTCCCATCTCTTTGGGCTGGAATGAACAAGACTATTTGGAATGAACAAGACTATTTGTTGTCCCATCTCGTAGTATTCATTTGGAATGAACAAGACTATTTGTATTTTTGAAACTGCACAATTCATTAGACAATATCAAGAGTAGAAATGAATCGTAAAGTGATCAATCACAAAAAAACATTGAAATACTTAGACCATTATTGTTGAACTAATATGTCTTTAATCGCAAATGATTAATCAAGATATGTTTATTATGGTTTGAGTACGGGCCATAGAGATGCAACGTAGAAAAAGTCATCTTCAAGAAGAAAATATAATCTAATAAAAACTCAAGAAAATTCATCATAATTCAACATATTGTACAAATAGTAAAGAAAATATATTTATTATGAAATTGGATTAAAAAGATAAAAATGAACGATTTGACATTACTCAATTATTACAACAAATTGGAATTATTCCATAAATTATTTAATAAGAAAAAGCAAATTGCAATTTATCTTATATGATATATAGTAATATACTTATTGTATTATTTTCGTATTCCTTTCTTTGGGATGATGAAACCTTGATCTTCATAAATCTTTTTTTTTTATATCATGTTGGAGAGCTTTGAGTTTTTCTTTATAAGCAATCAGTGCATCCAGTTTCAAAAATTTGATTTCCATCATCTCGTAGTTTTGAAAGAGTTCTTACTGTCTCTTCTTCAAAACCTAAAATTTATGAAAAAAAGATTTCATATTTTTGAAAACACAAATATTAAATAGATAAATGATATAATGAATATTGGGTTTTTGGCCTTCAACTATAGTTTTCTCATGATTTAATAATGAATAAGATGATAAATATATGTTAGTTCTACTATTGTGTTTTAGTTCAAACAAACAGTTTCAATTATAACGCATATTAAAAGTTGTAAAAATGAAAAATTTACCTTTTCATACTTTTTTTCATGTTCGAGGTCTTTCATAAGCTTATTTTATATTTTATATTTCTTGACTCTTTGTAGATTTTTTTATGTTATTATATTTGTTAGCATTTTACAACATTTTATACATGGATTTGGTCAATTATATTAAACGCATTAATAGAAATTTTAATATGTTGATATTTTCCAACAAATATGTAGCATTTACCACATTTACGTATTAACTAATATATAAGTTTGGTTATTTTTTTCAAAATTAGTCAATGCATCTGAGGAGAACATATTTATAAAATATTCTATTCAAAATATTGTTTTGGATAACTAATAACCATTGACGGATCTAATAATTTGTGACGAATCGATGTGAAGTCTAAATAAAATAAGTCAAATATTTATCCCAAATTTAATTAAAATCAAAAATAGAAAATAATCCATATATAAATATCTATTTTATACAAAAAGTGACACTCGCCAAATGTGCACATTAACCATAAAATATATTACATTATTTTAAAAATATTTAATTTTTACAAAAAGTAAAAAATGGTAATTTTTTTTTAAATAGTGTATGTGAAAAATCACTTAACGGCCACTAATATTTTTTTCTTTTCATTTCTTTCATTAAAAAAAAATAATTAAATGTAGCAAAAATTTATTTTCCATTTTATATTTCCGCATTAACACAGTATGCCAAATTATCTTCGTATTTAATTCTTTTCATTTTTTTAACCATTGCATTAGATCAAATGTAGCAAAAATACTCGACAGATTTTAGTATTTTACATGAGTGAGCTATCATCTTTAATTAATATGAGAGAACAGATGTGAGAATTTTAATTGTTGCTCTAGGTGTTTGGACTATAAACCCACACATTAGATTTGGGTCTATGAAACCCATTACGTCCTCAGAAGCCCATGTTGCACGATGTCCCAAGGGAAAGACCAAGTCAAGATATGGCTCACTAAAATCCCGATAATAAGGGAGGGGGTTAGGAACTCCGAGATCTCCAGGAGGCCGAGCAAAATACGGAACTATAAGAAGACGATTGGGATGAGGAGAAAGACATATCCAGATATCTGACCACGAGCTATTAGATTACGTCTTACATTTTCTCCCTTTTAACTATATACATTCAGTCCACTTTCTTACTTGTGATCCCTTCTTCTATTCATAAAGATTATTTCCCACGCTTGAGTCCCTTTGTATTCAATCTTATAAATAATCAATTAAATTCATTTTGTGAGTTTTGGTGCTAACACTAGGGTTTTGAAAGTGGCTTAAAAACTTTACTTAGAAGAAATTGAAATTACCAAAGAAAATATCAGAAACAAGAATTGTAACAACGAGAGAAGAAAAAAAATGTAATCTAACCGTTGGTTTTGTTCGATGAGTCTGTCACTGAAAAGGAAATTTCGGTTACTTTTCACGCGTTTATGATTTAACGGTTTAAATAGATTTGAGCTGTTGGATTTATTTCTGTTGCTTTATTCAATAAAACTAAAAAGTAACTAAAAAAAGGAAATTTCAACGGAAGAAAGAAATGAAATCTTTTCGATCGTGTGCGGAAATAAACTTTACAATTCCTAATCGTGATCCAGCGGATCAATTCATAATCAATTTTAGTATGAACCTAATTTCCCACGTAGTCACGATGGGTTCAAAATCCAAAACAAATTTATTTATTATTTGGTTTTTTTCTGGTTTAGTTTTAATTCTTCAATACGTAATCTTATGTTTATAGGTTTCCATAAGTAATCATATGTTTATATGTTTCAATAAGTAATCATATAAGCAAAAGATGATATGAATAATTAATGGCAGGACAAGAGAAAGGGTTTAAGGAGGAACAGAGAGAAGCAAATTAAGAATGATATGAATAATGGCTATTCCTCATTGTAAAATCTATGACTCTGATCCAAAGCAGAGATTAGTACCTGACGAAGCGTAATGAATGGGTTGCTTCTGATCAACACAATCAATCAACACTGTAGAACCCACGGGCAGAAATATGGTTACGACTTTTTTTTTTTATCCGTAATTAACCCAAAGCCTACATGAAAGCAAAGGTTTTGACGAGATTTGACGATTAAAGGAACTCAGATATTTTCTAGTTGTCTTTAAGTACAATTAAATTGGGGCTTTAGTCACCGATCCAACCCGGTTAAAGTGGTTGTGTTTCCATTAAAAGGAAAGACATGCCATGGGTTCGATGGTACCCGGCTGCGAAGGAAAAAGGGGTTTGATGGAAAAGAGGGACACGCGCGTTTGATGATGATGTGGAAAGTGCCCCGAGAGATTTGATGGGAAAGAGAGAGTGACGGGGAGAGAGCTTGAAACTGAAAAGGATTGGGACGCAAAACAGAAAAAGCTTATCGACAGAGAAAAGAGGCAAAAGGGGTGTAAACGAGGGAAAAAGTGAGAGTGACGGGAAAACGAGGGAAAAAGGGTGAAGCAAAAGATGATATGAATAATAAATGGCCGGACAAGAGAAAAGGGTTCAAGGAAGAAAAGAATGATATGATGATTATATGAATAAATGGCCGGACACCAGGAGGGAGAGAATAAGAGAAAAGTCTTGATGAAATAATGAAGAAGAGAGATGTTGAAAGAGGGAGACGAGAGAAGGAGAAAAGATGGCACAGAGAGGAAGGAGATAAGAGAACACAGGGATGATTTGTTCAAAGATGTCATCTTCCATCTTCCATTTGTTCAAAGTTGGTTTTTCTATTACGAATGAATACAATGAAACCTAATTCTTATTGACTCTCCAAAGAACACGCAATACATGTGCCCCAGAAGATTAGCAATCGAAATTCAGAAGAAAAAAACACAAAAGTGTAAACGCAAGAATCGTAGGCTCGAGTACATGAGAGAGAAGGATCATGAAGAATAGGACCAGCAAGCCTGATAATAAGAAAGAGTACATGAAACGAGAAGAAGACTAACCTAAGACCAAAGAAAAGAGATGGAGAGACGTGAAGGTCGATTGTATCTCTTGACATGATGCATATGTGTCAATTGATTCACCAAGTGTATAGTTAAAGACTTGCATACAAACAGCAAAATCGCATATTATCAAACACCTTGACTGCCAACATGTATATGACAATGTCGTATTCAGAGACACAGAGAGACACAGAGACAGAGATTTCATTGAAAATTAAGAAAAGGTAAGAAAGACGTAATATTTTAACAGTTTCTTCAAAGAAAACCTACATCAACGTTTAATACCATAACATACAGACTGAAAGTAAACAGAATTTACAAATTCAATACATTATTGAACAGAAATTATATTTATGGTTTTAGCGTGTGTGTCTTTAATAAAACAATATTATTTTGTAAATTTGTTTAATAATAGTATTTTAGATTTTTAGTTTTGGATGAGTTTAGTGTACGTGAATCACTAAATAACTCATCTAGAAATTTTGATTTTTCTGGATGAGTTTTGAAAATACATATGAATATCGATTTTACTTTATACTTTAAATTATCACTAAATGAACATGAGTATGGATCTGCTTTCGGATAATGCGTCTAATCCACCAAAAAGTAAAAATAAAATTCATAATTAAATACACAAAATCTACTACTATATGTTGTTTCGAAGAGACTTGGTCAAGGATAGAAGCATTCTCTGCTTCGTCTGAAAGAGTTTCTAGAACTGTAACGAGGGATTAGAAATGGAGATGGTATTTTTTTCTTGGCTGTGAAAACTTTATCAGTTACAGTTTTTGATTTTAAAGATTCATTATTACGATTTTTTTTATCCATAATTAAACCAAAACCTACATGAAAGAAAAGGTTTCAACCAGATTTAAGGATTAAACGGGAACAGTCAATTATTTTCTAATTGTGATTAAGTATAATTAAATTAGGGTTTTAGCCACCGTTCGAACCCCAGTTAAAGTTGTTTTGTTTCCATTAAAAATAAATACATGCCATGGGTTTGATGGTACCCGGCGTTGAAAGAAGGCTTTGGTGAGATTTGATGATGACGTGGAGAGTGTGATGAGGAATTTGACGGAAAAAGACGGATGGGGAGCGTTTGATGAGGACATGCCGACCATGGTCTAACCCAGTCCATATTTTTTATGGACGGACATGGTCATACCCACTTTTAAAATGGACAAAATGGACAAGTTGTTTAATGGACAATTTTTTAATGGACAATTTGGGCCGAGACCACATAAAAATATTGACGGGCCATATTACTCAAAACCTACTTCTCAAAACCCATTTGCTCAAAAACCCTCGTCTCGCTTCTCCTCTCTCTCTTCTCTTCTCCTTCACTCGCTAAAAGATCTGAAACCTTTGTCTCTCTTCTCCTCTCTCTCTCTTCTCTTCTCCTTCACTCGCTAAAAGAACCGAAACCCTTGTCTCTTCTCTTCTCCTTCAGATTCTCTCCGTCGTTCATTCTCTCATTTGGTGTATGAAGATTGCTCAGAAGGTGATGGAATTTAAGCTTCTTCATCTTCAGCTCAGTTTTGTGTCATGAAGTTCGAGATTTTGAGCTTTTGTTTCTTGAATGATTCGATGTGTTTGTGTGTCGGAGACTAGTTTGGTTTTAGTTGCATACATCTAGGATCACAACTTTGCTAAAAAGGGTCACATCTCCAGCTCAATTTATCTCGTAAAGCTGGCAAATTTGAGCTTTTGTTTCTTGAATGATTCTCTTGGACCGTGCATCATTGTCTTTTTAGTTTTTATATTCTATTAAGTTTTGAATCATTTCTCTGAATCTTTTTGTTGCAGTTTAAACAAAGCACGTGAGTTCAGCTTTGGCACATTAGTCTATCCCCAAAGCATTTCCTTCAGATTCTCCTTTTCCCATTGGTTTGGTAAGGTACCTTTCAAGCTTCTCTCTTGCAAGTGCTAGACAAGTGTTTGATGATATAGTCATGGGTATTGATTCATGGGTATTGCTTAGAGGGGAAGCTTGATGATGCTGTAGGAATGATAGAGAGGTTGATTTAGTCCGGAATTTAAACTTGATGATGCTGTAGGAATGATGCTTGATGATGCTGTAGGAATGATGCTTTAGTCCGGAATTTAAACTAGATGAAACTAGATGAAACTAGATGCCTAATTAAATGAATGGTGAATGAATGTCTATTGTTGGTGAATGAATGTCCATTGTTGGTGAATGAATGTCCATTTTTGTTCTGCGCCTTGAATGAATGGTGAGACTTGATGCCTACTTCATTTTTATTTACTGATACTTAGATGTCTATTTCATTATGAATGTCCATTGTTGTTTAGGTTTTGTAGAATGGATGATGCTAGTTCATTACACTTAGATGATGATTTACCTCTTGATATGGATCAAGAGATGAGTAGTAGTCATGCTGGTGATCAAGAGATTTCGGATAGTGTTCAGGGAAATAAGAAAAAACGTAGAAATAAAAGGAAAACCTCTAAGTGTTGGAAGCACTTTACAATGATTAGAGAGAAAATGGAAGATGGTGTGCGTAGTGAAGTTCAATGCAATCATTGCAAGATGCCAAAAATTTTAAATCTAAGGAGAAATGGAACAACAACTATGCTTCGTCATATGAAGGTTTGCTCAAAGACCCCTGGAGGTACTCCTTCAAGTAGTTATAAGAAATTGGATATGATGGTATTTCGTGAGATGATTGCTTTGGCTATTATAGAGCATGATTTACCATATTCTTTTGTGGAGTATAGAAGGATCAGAGAGGCTTTTGCATATGCGAATCCTAGTATTGAGTTTTGGAGCAGAAATACAGCAGCAGCAGATGTCTTAAGGATTTATGAGAAAGAGAAGCTGAAACTCAAGGAAGTCTTGGCTGTAATCTCGAGTAGGGTGTGTCTTACAACAGATCTTTGGAGGGCTATTACTATTGAGGGTTATATTTGTCTGACAGCGCACTACATTGATGCTGATTGGAACTTGAAGTCGAAGATACTGTCTTTCTCTGCTTTCCCGCCTCCTCATAGTGGTTATGCTATAGCAATGAAGCTTATTGAGTTGCTGAAAGAATGGGGCTTGGAAAAGAAGGTCTTTTCTCTTACCGTGGACAATGCATCCTCTAATGATAATATGCAGGGAACTGTAAAGAGAAAGATGCAGAAGGATTTGGTGTGTGATGGTGAGTTTTTTCATATAAGATGCTCAGCACATATTTTAAATCTTATTGTGCAGGCTGGATTGGGTATGATTGGAGATGCTTTGCATAAAATAAGGGAAAGTGTTAAGTTTGTGAAGGCTTCACAGTCTAGGGAAGACTTGTTTCATAATTGTATGGAAGCCGTTGGAATTCAGAGTAAAGCTGGCTTGGTTTTAGATGTTCAAACCCGCTGGAACTCTACCCACCTTATGCTCTCTAAAGCTATTTAGTTGAAAGAAGCTCTGCGTAATCTTTCAGATGTAGAGAGGAGTTACAAGTGTTTTCCATCCGAGTTAGAGTGGAAGAGAGCAGAACTGATATGTCAGTTTTTGACTCCATTTGCTGAAATGACGAATCTCATTTCGGGTTCATCATATCCAACCTCAAATTTGTATTTTCTCCAAGTTTGGAAGATTGAGACTTGGCTGAGGGAACATGAGTTTTCAGATGATGAAGTTATTGCTGAAATGGTTGAAATAATGAGGCTTAAATTTGACAAATACTGGGAGGAGTACAGTGATATTCTAGCAATTGCGGCTGTATTTGATCCAAGATTGAAGTTTACTTTTTTAGAGTATTGTTTTACTACATTAGATGCTTCTACAAGTAAAGATAAGTTGGCTCATGTGCGTGCTAAGATGAAGAAGCTTTTTGAAGCTTATAAGAAAAACCCTAGTGACACCAATGCTTCCACTTCACAAGTCAGAACTACAGAAGTATCAGAAGAAGTGATTCCAGCAGGATATGATGTAAGTTACAATGCTTTCTTATTGGGTAATTGTTTAAGATGGTTTTAAGTTGATTACTTCTCATTTGAAATTCTTGTCTTCTTACGTTGATGAGAACATTGTCTTCTTACGATTTGTTTCTTTGTGTAAGATACTAACATGTAAATATGTCTGAATGTAAACAGGGGTTTTATGCATTTTTTTCTCAAAGGAAAGGTGGAAGTGGAAAATCAGCTTTGGACTTGTACTTAGAGGAGCCAACATTGGATATCATTGCGTTTAAGAGTCTGAATGTTTTAACTTACTGGAGAGACAACGCAAACCGCTTTAAAGAGTTGTCAACAATGGCTATTGACATTCTTAGTATTCCGATAACAACAGTAGCATCTGAGTCTTCATTCAGCATTGGAAGTAGAGTTTTAAATAAATATTGGAGCTGTCTACTACCTACGAATGTCCAAGCTCTTATCTGCACAAGGAATTGGTTACGTGGCTTCCAGGAAGTTGGTGAGGAATTCGAATTTGTTGACCAGGCAAATGAAGAAGCTCACGGACCAAGTGAGTGAAGATGCTCAAGGACCTTTAAGGTAAAGCTCATGGACTCTTGGAGTTTAACTTAATGTTTCTTTTTTGTATTTAGGCTTTTGGAGTTTACTAGCAAGTTATTTTATGGTTCATTTGATGCAAGTAAGGGAGTATAAAAGTCTAGTTCATAGCTACTTGAAGTGAGTTGTAAACTACTTTAAATTGTTCAGACTTGATTGTGTTTAGTGTAGGCTTTGTATATTCTTTTAGGTAGATTTGATTTTCTCTGGATTATGGTTTTCTAATCATCATGATCTAGCTTCGTTTCTTTTGCATATTGCAGATGCAAGAGCTTGTTGGTCCTGTGGTGCGTCTTCAAAAAGTCTGCTATTCTCCTGTTGTTTGCGTGTTTGGTGTTCCAGATGATTACGAGTGTACCTTGGACCAGCTGCTTTAAATTGTTTTCTTTTGGTTTAATGTTTGATTTTGAAAACTATAACAAATGATATTTCTTCTCTTTTGCAAGAATATTTACCATTTTTCAAGACATGTATTTGGTTCACATCTCTTAGAGTTATAATTTTACAGTTATGAACTTCATGGCAGTTTTTATACAAGATCTCATTCATTTTCTCAAATGGTCTTAAATGGTTCACGGACATGTCCATATTTTATATGGTCCATATGGACATTAGTATAATTTGGACACTGTCCATATGAACACGTCCATATTTTGTCCATATAAAAAAATGGACATCTGGACAGGGCTTAAATGGGCTCTGCCCGCCCATTTTACAGCTCTACTAATAATAAGAAAGAGTACATGAAACGAGAAGAAGACTAACCTAAGACCAAAGAAAAGAGATAGAGAGACGTGAAGGTCGATTGTATCTCTTAACATGATGCATATGTGTCAATTGATTCACCAAGTGTATAGTTAAAGACTTGCATACAAACAGCAAAATCGCATATTATCAAACACCTTGACTGCCAACATGTATATGACAATGTCGTATTCAGAGACACAGAGACAGTTTTCATTGAAAATTAAGAAAAGGTAAGAAAGACGTAATATTTTAACAGTTTCTTTAAAGAAAACTTACATCAACGTTTAATACCATAAAATACAGATTGAAAGTAAACAGAATTTACAAATTTAACACATTACTGAACAGAAATTATATTTTTGGTTTTAGCGTGTGTGTCTTTAATAAAACAATATTTTTTTGTAAATTTTTTTAATAATAGTATTTTAGATTTTTACCAAATAATTTTTTTTAATAATAGTATTTTTTCTGTACGTGAATCACTAAATAACTCATCCAAAAATTTTGATTTTTTTGGATGAGTTTTGAAAATACATATGAATATCGATTTCACTTTATACTTTAAATTATCACTAAATGAACATGAATATGGATCTGCTTTCGGATAATGCGTCTAATTCACCAAAAAGTAAAAATAAAATTCATAATTGAATACACAATTTCTACTACTATATGTTGTTTCGAAGAGACTTGGTCAAGGATAGAAGCATTCTCTGCTTCGTCTGAAAGAGTTTCTAGAACTGTAACGAGGGATTAGAAATGGAGATGGCATTTTTTTCTTGGCTGTGAAAACTTTATCAGTTATAGTTTTTGATTTAAAGATTCATTATTACGACTTTTTTTTATCCATAATTAAACCAAAGCCTACATGAAAGAAAAGGTTTCAACCAGATTTAAGGATTAAAGGGAAACAGTCAATTATTTTCTAGTTGTGATTAAGTATAATTAAATTGGGGTTTTAGTCACCGTTCGAACCCCAGTTAAAGTTGTTTTGTTTCCATTAAAAAATAAATACATGCCATGGGTTTGATGGTACCCGGCGTTGAAAGAAGGCTTCGGTGAGATATGATGATGACGTGGAGAGTGTGATGAGGAATTTGACGGAAAAAGACGGATGGGGGGCGTTTGATGAGGACGTGGGGGAGATAGAATGAATGATGGTGTGGAAAGTGCGAGAGATTCGATGGGAAAGAGAGAGGCGGGGAAACGGTGATTGTAAATGAGAGAAAAGGAGGACAGAGATATGAATATAATCATAATAAAAGACATAGTTTAAGAAATCTTAATGAAAAATGATGAGAGAAGAATGATTGATTTCAATATGGGGTGGGGACTTGAACGGGGGATGAGGAGGAGATAAGAGAGGTGTTAGATCATTAGACTCAAAACCTCTATTACAACATGTTGATCCTAAATTACCATTTTCCTTTCAAATATGATCGTTTCCCTCTAAGACCATATTACATGACATAAATCAATACCATAGATTGCTTATGGAGTTCTTCTCTGGATCAGATTCATAAAGGATGGATCAGATTCTTCGATCTCCACTTTCACTGAGCACTGAAGCGGAGATGGAAGCTCCAAATGATCATCTGACTCATCTTGACCTACCCCTCCCATGAAAAAGGAGATAATTTGCAGTAGCTCTTGAGGGAGAAGAGAAATATGTGCTCTTTCGTTGCTGGTCTTTCCCGTTTTGCTCATGAAGACTGAAACATGAACAGAGAATAGCAATCCGAACTGAGACTACAAAGAAACTGATTTGCTAACAAATATTTAAAACAAAGTTTCGTAACTTGTTTTTTTTTCAGACTCTGCAGGAGTGAGACTTACGTAGAATCAGAGTTTCTCCTCTTGGATCAGTTTGAAAGTGAAGAAACTTCTAGCTCTAAGTCCATTGGCCCTACACCATCCTCGTGTGATATACATAGTTCCATATGAATTATTTCGTTTCAAATTCAAAGCCCATGACGTACCCTTTTCGTTCAACAGAAAAATCTCTCCACATCTTATCTGATGAACAACTAATAAGCAATGCTCAATTGAAATGAGTACAATCCCTGTCTGATGCACAACTGATACTTCATTCTGATAAACAACTGATAATTTATCATTCTCATACGCTTTCAAACATCATATATCTGATGCATAATGCGTGGATCCCTTCTTAAACGTCCTTGGATTTGTAACTGCATCCAGTGGTAGCCCAATCCCCATAGTTGTCCTTCCCCAGAAACTTCAGGAAGTTTCAGACAAGAACATTCTCACCAGTTGCAAACTGCTGCTGGTAGAACTTGTAGGTATCAGCTCATCATTCCTTGTCAAATCATTTCCCACAAACAATAACGCTCGAGATATCCATTTGCTTCTCATCACAATCAGATGGGAAGTCCATAGCACTGCTCATGTGTAAGTGTAATGGGAAATTCAGGGGGTGTGAGTGATGACAACCATTGTCCCACACAAGAGCCGTGTATGTTGGTCCATATACAAAGCAGGATCCTGCCACTTCTTTTGTCTCCTCTTCTACTTAAACTTCCAAGATTTAAAACACTTTTTCTTCTTGTAAAAACTTGTGCTTGATAATCCTATTTGCTCCGAGTTTATGTTGTTCATTTCGTGGCAGAAGTCTCAGCAGATTCCATGATTTGTACTTGAACAACTTCCTGCAGAACCACTTCCTCATAGATTGAAGTGAAGTGATAAGAACCAAGTATCTTATCCACAAAAAATCGTAACTCAAGACCCTCTCACGAGCTTAGTCTGGACACTTACGAATCGTTCCCTCTCTCCCTTTATAAGAATAAACTTCAATATTACAATTGAAAAACTACAAGTATTTATACAATATTATTTATACCAGCGAGTCTTTCTTCCTTTTAATTCTTTTTTGCTTCACTTTCTTTCCCTCATCTTCTTCTACTAAAATATACTTTCCAATACCTATCATGAAGACACAAATTTCGGAGGTTGTGGGGAAAAAATCAACGGCCAAGAGTCATGACTCATGTTGTTGTGTCCTGTGATATATGTTCTTTAATCAATTCAGCCATCTCCAAGATTACACATGACGATGCAGCCTCTTGAGTAACCTCAGGAATTTCCAGAACTTCGTAGACAAAATGGCTAAGTATGGAATGTGAATGTGCCAGCTCTCTTCTGAGCAAACCAAGGAATACAGCTAAACCAGAAACTTCAGGAAGTTTTAGACACGAACAACCTCACCACTTGCAAACTGCAGCTGGTAGAACTCATCTCATCATTCTTTGTCATATTAACTCCCACAAACAATAATGCTCCAGATGTCCAGTTCCTTGTCATCACAATCAGATGGGAAGTCCATCGCACTGCTCCTGTGCAAGTGTGAATGGGGAATTCATGGGTGATGACTGATGACGACCACTGTCGCACACAGTAGCCGTGTATGTTAAATGGTCTCCATATGCAAACCAGGACCCTTCCACTTCTTTTGTTTCTTCTTGTACTTAAAACTTCCAAGATTTAGAACACTTATTCTTTTTGTAAAAATTGTGCGTCATCCTCATTGTGTACTTGATAATCCTATTTCCTCTGAGTTCATTTTTAGAAAGAAAGATATTGATCTCTTAACCAATATGTTTGGTGGACAAGAAAGTAATTTGAGGTACGAAGTCAGTTGTGAAAGAAAGATATTGAATACGGTTTATATGAAGATCTTGCTGGTTTAGATTAGAAAAAAGCCACTTGAAAGTGTGCAGGACAGTAGATTAGGTATTGGTGTAAGATCCTTAGAGCTATGGGCATGAATATGCAACAACTACAGTTTATTCACACTGTTCCCGTCTGGTTAATATGACTTG
Organism: Sisymbrium altissimum; assembly: GCA_900406495.1. NCBI lineage: Eukaryota > Viridiplantae > Streptophyta > Magnoliopsida > Brassicales > Brassicaceae > Sisymbrium > Sisymbrium altissimum. Next base: position 2,033 of record OVBI01002136.1, on the reverse strand, counting down.
ATACAACTTTAGTCTACTTCCACTGCTTAGCACAATCATAGAAACGTAGAAGCTTAGGTTGACATTTTCAATTACACAGGAAAGAGGACAGTACTTATAGTTCTTTTGGGTAGTCTTCCTCTTGTTGTTTCGATTATCAATATGACATGAAGAATATTGACTATGGACTATGGAGATAGACAAATATGAGATACAATGTCTCTGACATAATAAAGTTTACGAATTAGTCATTTCCAGTAATCCCCAAATTTCAGAAGCAGTATCAGATTTCTGCCAACTACGTTTCAATGTCATATTCAGATTTATCTTGAGATTCCGCATTAGACAATTCAAAACATGGTTGATGGTTCTACCGAAACATTTGGAAAGAAGAATCTTAATTGAACAATAGATATCATGGTTTCCAAGCAAGAGAAAACTTATATGTCTTGATCATGCTCGTTGGCAAGAGCGGTTTTGGCAATGGTAAAGAATGCCTCATCAACATTGAAGTCTTCTTTTGCTGATGTCTCGAAACAGGGTATGTTACCATTTGAAGCACACCAGTCGGCCGCTTTCTTCTCAGAGACCTGAAAAGTTTATAAAGAGTATGAAACCAAACAGAGTAAGGGACTGAAAGAATTAATGGACGATGGAAAACATTTTCGTGATCTTCCTCTTACCACTCTACTGCTTCCTCCATCTATGTCAACCTTGTTTCCAAGCACTATAAATGGAAATGTCTTTGGATCCGCTGGACTTGCCTTAGAATGACGCGAAGATGCCATGGAGACAAGTTAGCAAATTATAAATTGTTAAAAGGATTGAAAGTGTGAGGGGCGAAAAAGAAACTGTATAAGGCACAAGGTTTATAGATTATTAAATTCGAAAACTGTTATTACTATACGTCTATACATGGCTAAACCTGTAAACCGAGGACCACAAGTAAAGACAAATCGTCGTTCAAAAAACAAAAAAAAAAGCATGTTGCCCAATCATATTGTTTTCTAATGCGTAAACAAAACTTCAAATATGGCTATAAGGACCGAAAGAGATATGTTCCTAACCAAAACCAAAAGCTCTTTTAATCACATCATTAGGAAAAATAAACTGAACAAGGAACCAAGTTTTTATACTAATGAATTCTAAAACTGTTATAAACACGACATAAAGTTATTACTATACTTGGCTAAACCAGTAAACCCAAGACCACAAGGTAAAGATAAATCATCATTCAAAAATAAACTGAAAGTGTGAGGGGTCGAAAAGGAAACTATACTTGGCTAAAGCTGTAAACCGAGGACCACAAGGTAAAGACAAATCATCGTTCAAAAATAAAAAACATTACTCAGTCATATTGTTTTCTAATGCATAAACAAAACTTAAAATATGGTGATGTTGAGATTTGCCTACTCAAACTAACTCCCAATCTTCGGATTCATGAAAATAATAAACCAATGAGCAAATAATAAAATGACACGAAGCATTTTGTTCACCCTAAGTTCACCCTTAATGGCTACATCTCAGGGGAGGGAGACTCTTGTCCCTAAACTGCTCACTATCTATCATGGTTTACACCATTTGATTACAGTATTATCACAGAAGCTTTAACACCAGAAAAACAGTCATTATTAGAAGCCTAGAACCAACTACTCACACACAAGAATGACTCTTTCATGTGTCTCCAAACCTAGGTTCTCTCACTGTTTTTCTTCTCCTTAACAGAACACTTCTTATGCCTTGTAAGCTCCTGAGATATCACTTCTTCACTCAACATAAAGACAGAGCTAAGGTCTGACGTGACCTTACTGAAAGGTGTATCCTTTTCGCTCTTCTTGCTCCTTGAGTTGCTTTGAGTGAGATGCCTCNGACACCTTGTCTCCACTTGTCACCACCAGAGAAACTCATTGATGCTCACCGAGAATAGTCTTATAACTCATCTCTCTTCTTTCGCACCAAGCTCTCTTGTCGACGTCACTGAAGAAAACAGAGACGTCTCCATAACGCTTCATATAGACGAGAAGGAGGCTCCTTCTTAGCTAGCCAATGAACAG
>OVBI01002135.1:0-23695 GCA_900406495.1 Sisymbrium altissimum | reverse complement strand
TATATATATCTTCACTATTTAGGAAGATTTGCAATAAATTACAAATAAATAATTCCGATAATTTGACGAAAAAAACAAAAATTGATCGAAACACTGACCTAAACTAACTCCGAATACTATATTATAGAACACTGAACGTTTGTGGCATTATCAAGATAAACTATTAATTAAGATAAACCACCAGTTACCGTGGCGTTTAGTATGTGCAACAAATACTATATACAACCATAGTTCCTTTCTACCAATTATTACGTCGATATACATGTGCACGTAAACACAAATATGCAAACAACTACGACCTACCTGTAAACTTAGTATCTAAACAGTAGTTAATTTGGCAGACACCGGCACTAATTAATACATCAACGAATCAACATATTAATTAACGGATCGATATATATTATAAATAAATGTGAATATAGATAAGGTGGTGCCTTGGGATATAGATTCACCGTAAAACGTGGGATTGTCGATGACGCCATCTCAAATCGGTTGGTTTACAACTTTTCCGATTCGAACCTAATCAGTGATTTTCTTGTTCGAATTATTGCATTTGTTTTACACCGGTTATATTTTTTTTCTTTCAAGTCAGCATAAAATATTCTAACTTCGCCGAGACATCCGGTTAAATTTCAAGGATGTGCAGATTTTTCATCAACAACAAATTCGTAAATCTACCGCAAATAAAAAACTTCTAGGTTGAAAATCTAAATGTCCATGTATCCCACATGCATTACGTATACATTGCAATTTATATAGTTGGTCCTAATTTATAGAGCGAATATCACTGATCATCATTTTTTTACTCATTACAAAAAAACCATTTTCATAGTGTATATATATATTTAAATTGCCAGCAGTAACAACTAGTAACATCGACTAATGATATCACTCACAGTTCGCTATTCGGAGACGAATAAAACCTGTTTATGCTTTTTCTTTTTTGTTAGATACTTCATATTTTGAGTCACTGATTGCTGTTTATATGACTTTGGAAATTTTAGCACCCCTAAACTCGAGACGCTAATAATTGTTTTAAAATGTCATGTTTAGAAGCTGAAGAGTGACAAGCTAAATGAATGTAGATTGATCGATGCTGTTGGACGCTGCCGCTAGCAATCCAAACAAACAATGCCTACATGTGGTAGATTAGGGGCGTGCTGAAACCATAGTTTATAAATGTTTTTTCCTCGTAACTTAATCTACTACGTTGAAGGTTATATTAGTGATTAATCAGTTTAATCTTGTATATGCTTACGTGCAAGTAACATATGTATCTACTACGTTGAAGGTTATTAGGTGATAAATCAAGGTTTGGTTATAGAGTGGATGATGGTTGAGGTAGGGGTCTGCGGGCATTTCCTTCGTGGACTAAAGCCTGATATCTAATATATTAAAACCGGCCCACTAAGTATATATGTGACTATGTCATGCCTATCAGTCATTTTGTTTTTGTGTGGGTCAAACGCCTATCATTCCATAATCCAAAGTGCAATTATAAAATGTTAATATCCATTTCATATTACTACGTTAGTTTGGACTTTGGAGATATGCATGCCTTTGAAAACTGAATTTGCGATGTAAGCTTTACTACATTAGCGGCCATAAATTGACAATTCAATAATTTTTTTTGAATGAATATAAAATTTTATTTAAAAAAACCACTTTTATATCAAAGTTTATGATTTGAAAGATTAAGGGAAAAAAGAAAAAAGAATGCCTAGCTATTGTTGATGTTGTGTTGTGCGCGCTTCCAACCAAAGCCTCAGAATTTCTTCGTACCTGAGATCCCTCAACCTTCTGATTGAGCTGAGACGTATAGTTTTGTCAAGAATTTTTTTTTTTTTGTATAGGCGTTGAATGTACCTCTTCATGCCTTCGAGAGTTTCGTTTATTCTATATTATGTGCACAGTACCTTAAACTGTGAATCTCAGAATAAATTGAGCAATATGATGTTGTTCTGATTGACCGTGTATCTTTCCTTTAGCACACCTTTTGTCAAAATTTCCTAAATCTGCGCAGAAAATGAACTCTCAAAACAATTGACAATTGAATAACTTCGATCAAAAGTTTTGATAAGCTGTTAATTCAAATGCCACATTTTTTGTTGGTAAAACACATTTTCTTACATAAAATAAAAAATTATCTAGCATGTTTGACTAGTATTCTCCAAAATAACAAACAAAAGCAAAACACACAAAAAAACGTATAGCCGAGAATCGGGTTTGAAAGCTGGTTTCGTTTGACCAAAAAAATCCAATATTTCGTTTCAAAGCAAAATAAGTGCTATTATTAATAAGAAAATAAACTAGTTCAGTCGTAGAAAAAAATCTCAAGTGTTCATATAAATCAACAGCAATCAATCTACATACAGCATGCAATAAATTGTTTTGCTGAAGGTCAAAAAGTAATAATGTTCTGATGATTGTGGGTCCCGGTAATAGTTGTTTTCTTCCATGCAGCAGCTACTCGCTACTTCTGAATCGTCAGATTCTCTCGATGTGATTTAATTGAACGGCATGGATATAGTTCAAATTGTAACACAAATACTGTACTGTGAATTCAGCGAAAGACTCTTTTTTTTGTTCGGCAGCCTAGACTTTTTTAGTGTAATTAACTAACTCGATTTCCTTTTTAATACATTTAAATTTAAACTAGTATTGGCTTTAACTATAGTTATGTATTTGGTTATCAAAATATCTCAGAGTATATTACTGAAAAAAAAATATTTTTAAATAATTAAGAGATTCAAAAAAGATTTTTAAAAACTTAATACAAATATTTTAATGTAACTCAATTATAAAATTAGATTTTACTTAAGGAAATTAAACCATTTATAAAAAGACATTTAGTTTTAAAATATCTCATGAAATATTTTGTGATTTTGTCATATGAAAATTGGTTTTCTATCTCTTTTTTTACTTCTTTTTAAAATTATATTTTATTATTGATGAAAAATTAAAATTATGCTGAAGATGTTTTAAATTGTTGTTTGCCTTAGTAAAAAATTATGCAGTTACGGTAAATCAATTATAAATTTGATTGATGTATTATTATCATATATGTAGTACACTAATTATAATTTTCCAAATACTAAGATAAGTGTTGTCCTAAAAACTTCTTAATTTTTTTCCTCTAGTTTAGAAAAAGTTTATAAATATATATATACATACCCATATATGCTTTGTTGAGTTGCGGGTGGCATGGAATCGTATAGGCTCGATGATATAATAAGGTAGAAATTTTAATATGCCTTTTTAAAAAATAATTTCAAAAGTTTGTATGGTTCTCCACATGATTATTCGATGAATTTGATGGACAGTAAGATCAGTTTGATGAATTGCCACAAGTCTCGCCACCTTCATACTCCAAATGTCGATGAGCTCTTTCAATATATTCACCGTAGACGGTCGACATCTTGAAAACTTAAATTATATATTTATTTTCGTAAACGTAGTATACCTCTCAAATTATAGCAGATTACGTTGGCTCTAATTTTGAAGATTACGTAAACGTAGTATACATCTCTGTCCTTTTAACAAGCTGAGTTTGCGTCAAAGCTAGTTTTACGTGTCTTCGATTGTTAACACAAACTATGGAGGCATCATGCCTATGAACTATGAACTTTAATTATAGTATTTCATAACAGATTTAATTATATTTCAAACCATTTTAACAATTTGCCTATGAACTTCTCATGCATATATTGGGAGAATATTTTGCTAGTAAAAGTGGGTAGGCAGTACATTTTGTCAAAAAGGATGGGACAAAAAAAAGTGACACTTTTGAAATGGGCATCGTGTCATATCCGTGTTCGTAGATTCGCAAAACTCCAAGTTGCACACTCTTCCTTTTTCATATTTTCGTCGTTGCACATTCTATTCTCTTAGCTATTAAGTCTAATATTTCTCCCTTTTTGTTGTTGTAAATTTCAACCTTTTGCTTCTTCATTTCAATATCTTATTGATGCTCTACGGCATACTTTCTCACATATTGCTATAATTTTGTTTAGATATACATGAGTTTCGTATTTGCTCAGTTAACTCTAAAAGTTAATGTCAAGTGTAAACTGCAAAAATATATTTTACAATATTTTTGGTCAGAAAAAAATAGTTATCCGACAATCAATTAAAGGATCATAATCAATTCAAATTTCGTATTTCCAACATAAATGTCAACATTTATAATCATAGTCTTGGTAATAGTTTACCAAATAAAAAAATAAAAGGATTCTTATTTTTTATTAATAAGAAAAAAATGACGTGGAAAAGAATGGAACTAGCCGGGGGGGGGGGGCAACGGGCAGTAAGCTAACGTCGTCTAATGACGCCGTTTACTTCTCACAGGGTTTAAATAAACTTTCAGAAGAATCAATCATTTTAATTTTGAATACATGAGTGAGGAGAGTATATACATACCCACACCCGAGCCTAAGGTTCAGACTGAGGTTCGGAGCCCACAAAACTTGCTCTGATTTCTCATAGTTTCTCTCTCCTACCCGAAGGAGGAAAATAAAAGAGTAAAAAAATAGAAAGTTGCAGAGAGCTTAGCTGTTAGAGAGAGAGAGAGAAAAAGGGATTTTGCCGGGGGGCACTGAGTTCGATAACCAAACGGGAAATGAGTCAGATCGCGAGGCGGCGGAGGAAAGGTCGTCCGTCGAAGGCGGATCTGGCTAGGCGTAGGAGTTCGTCGCCGGGAGAATCGGGATACGAGCTCCGGCGAGGTCAAAGGCTGCGGAATGTGAGGTACAACTTCGATTTCGGCGATTTCTTCGACGACGAGGAAGAGGAAGAAGAAGATGAGGAGGAGGAGGAGGAGGAGGAGGAAGAGGTTGAAGACGACGTTGTTGAAGAGGAGAAGAGGAGGCAGAAGAAACTTAAGCAAGTACTTAAGCTGAACCAGAGCCGAGCTAGAGCCGATCCTCCTCCGACGAAGAGCCGAGGCCGAGCTGCGTCGACGGCGGCGCGTACGAGACACGCGTCGGAGTATGAAGAGGAAGGAGGAGGAGGAGAGAAGGAAGAGGCGAGTGAGAAGAGGCAAGCGAAGAAGAGGAGAATTAAAGAAGATGAGAAGGAGTACGATGTGGAAGAGGAAGAGGAAGAAGAAGAGGAAGAAGGACACGCTGAGTCTGAGGAAGACGATGATAAGGTTTGTACGGGAAACCCTAGGAATTGAGTTCGCGCTCTCTGTGTGTATATATATATAGAGAGAGAGGTTATACTCTCTCTCTCTCAGAGTCGTTGGTTGGTTGCGCTTGGAATGGGAGTAGAGAGGAGTGTTGGGGGGGATAATTAAACTGTCGGGTCAACTGTCACACACACACACAAAAATAAAAACTAACTTATGCTGCTGTCTCACTCCTTGTCTCTCACTCTCTCTCTCTCTCTTCTTCACACAGAATCTGGTCACACGCTTCCACCTTTCTCTCTCTCTCTCTCTCTCTCTCTCTCTCCATCTTATCTTTTTGCTTTCTTTGTCAATCATTCTTGTTTCTTTGCTTCGATATTGGCTTTGGTTTTGAGGTTTCTGATATGTTTGTTGTTTCTTCTCATGTGTTTTTGGTCAGGAAAGGAAGAAGAGCGCTTCTGCGTCTGGTATTGCATTACTCTCTGTCTTACAATTGTATTGATTGAGCTTTGATTGAAATCTGATTTTTGGTTTTTCGTTCTTTTGTTGATTAGGGACTCAGTGTGGTCCTAATACAGAAACAACACCAATTCTTGATAAGAAGGCTATGGAGTTGATCCTTGACAAACTTCAGAAGTAATACAACTTTTGAAGCCTTTTTTTTATCTTTATTTCGTGTTGTGCTGCGATTGTATGCCCATGTTGTTTAAGCTTATCTTGATTGTTTTTTTTTTCAAACAGGAAAGATATCTATGGTGTGTATGCAGAACCGGTTGATCCTGAAGAGGTAATGGTTTTTCCCTGTAGTTAGTGGCAAAGTCTTTAGCAATTTGTACGGTAATTGGAGTTTCTAAGCTGTATTCTCTTGGGTTTTTATTTTGCAGCTTCCTGATTATCATGATATAATAGAGCATCCCATGGATTTTTCCACAGTAAGGAAGAAGCTTGCTAATGGATCATATTCTACTTTGGAAGAGCTTGAGGTGGGTGTTGAATTTTGTTTCCCGAGTTTGCAAGCCTTATGGTGGAATGCTTTTTACATCATGAACTGATTCTGTAGCTCTTCAGGATATGCTTCTCTGTAGAATAATGGGGCTGTGATTCTGTAGCTTTGCTAGGATCCTTTATAACATTTCTTAGGCTTCCTTTGCTAAACCTAGTTTTGGAATTGTATTTCTTGACTGCAGAGCGATGTCTTATTGATTTGCTCAAACGCGATGCAGTACAATACCTCAGACACGGTGTACTATAAACAGGTAAATGATGTTTTCATTTTCTCAGACCAGTCTTCCTTCTTTGCAAATTAGTTTCTACTTTCTGCCAGACGAGTGGAAGTTCTAGGAGCTTTATTTATTAGATTACTTGTACCAGGCAAGGACTATTCAGGAAATGGGGAAGAGGAAGTTCGAGAAGGCAAGGATTAAGATTAAACGTGCTGAAAAAGAGCTTAAAACAGATGAAAAAGTAAAACCTGGCAGCTCTGGGAAGAAGCAAGTGAGACAGCCTTTCGGTCGAAACGGTCTCCTAGATCCCGTTGGTTCTGATTTCTCTTCTGGAGCGAACCTTGCTACTGGAGGAGCTTCCCAAAACGAGCCTGTTTCAACTCAAACCGGTAGACATGAAAAGCCCAACTGCCTGGATCTGCTTTTCGAGGGAAACACATCCTTAGTAGACAATCTGGAGAAAGCAGAAGACTTATCATCCGGTATGATTAATTCTTTGTTTTAGATTCTAAGAGTAAAGGCTCTTGTCTTGCGCCTCTCTCTCCAATAAGAATTTATCTTTCCTTGTTTCTAAAGACGATTTGTTTTTGTTTTTTCCATTCTCCTTCTCTAGGAAAGGGTGGCTTTGGTAAGTGTGGGAGGAAGGTGTCGGTTATTGAGGAAGAACGACGTGCAACTTATGGAAATTCTGATCAGCAGGCCGATGGATCGGAGTCCATATTCACAACATTTGAGACTGAAATCAAGCAGTTTGTTGCTGTAAGTGATAAATCATTATGTCCAAAGTCGCATTATGCTATGTTTCAGTCTCTGTTCTGATTGCTTAACCTTCCTGACTAAATCTTTTCCCCGTATCATCAGGTAGGGCTTCATGCAGAATATGCATATGGCAGGAGCCTTGCACGTTTTGCTGCCACTCTTGGACCCATGGCATGGAAAATAGCTTCTCAGCGAATCGAACAAGCACTACCTCCAGACTTTAAGTTTGGTCGGGGATGGGTTGGAGAATACGAGCCGCTTCCTACACCAGTACTTTTATTCGAAACCTGCACGCCTAAAGAACCACCTAAAAGAGCATCTGTATTTTCGAAGCCACAGGCAAATGCTGCTGAAAAGAAGAAGAATGAGACACTGTTTAAGACTCCTGAACCTGCAAAGGAACAACAGAGTAACAGAAGCGTTCGAGATGGAAACCGTGCATTCCCGTTTCCAACATCTGTTGCGGCTGCGTCAGAAGGGAGTCCATCTTTTGTTGCTAATCAAGTAGGAACCCTAAAATCTACGAACCAGCATGCATATCGAAATCCATCTCCGGTAGATTTTGTCAAGCCTCAAAATAGGATTTCTCAGCAAGTAGAACTGAATTTACCGCCACCAGCAGAGCAGACGAGTTCCGGTTCTGCTTGTGGTTCGGAGAACCGAAGCTTTGGAAAATCAGATACAGAGGCATCATACAGGTCATCAAGTGACATGATGAGGAACATGACTCCTACAGATGCTGAACATTACAAGCAACATATGGCTACCAACGGGATGTTCCCTGGTGGATTGAGTAATGGCAGAGTCTCGACCGGTGTGAACAACAGAATGTTTGAAATATCTCCTGAAACTGCTAATGAAAGGAAACGAGCGATGGCAAAAGGTTCACAGCAACAATCCATGATCAACAACCCTGGTGGATTGAGTAATGACAGAGTCTCGACCGGTGTGAACAACAGAATGTTTGAAATATCTTCTGATACTGCGAATGAAATGAAACGAGCAATGGCAAAAGGCTCACAGCAACAACCCATGAGACAACAGAGTCAAAGCCACAGCGAACAAGCACAGTTGATGAGAAACTTCAATGCTGAAAAGGCTCTTACACAGCACAACGCCAATCCTCCACCAGATGTCTCATCATCACAGTCCGGAAGAAGTGAAGATTCGAGCAATGCTTCTGCAGCAGCAGCACGAGCATGGATGTCGATAGGAGCTGGAGGGAATAACAATAATAATAACAAACAAACATTTGAAAGTCTTAGTATTCCGAAAAGCACCCAGATTTCTGCAGAGTCATTGTATAATCCATCAAGGGAACAACTCCACCAGCAAGCTTTTAGACCGAGAGGCCCCGAAGGCATACAGTTCAATCCTCAAAGGAATGGTTTCCCTTTCCAGGCATTTGTGAACCAGCCGGTTCACGGGATGATGAACGGAGGATCACAACCATTTCAGAACAACCGACCACCAATTGTCTTCCCTCACATGGCCGCTTCAACTTCTGATTTCACAAGATTCCATGTTCAGTCCCCATGGCAAGGGGGTTTTACTCCACATGTCCAGTTAAAGCAGAGACAAGAGAATCTCAATCTCCCACCAGATTTGAACATCGGAGTCCATTCGCCAGATTCTCCAGCAAAACAATCTTCTGGTGTTCGGGTCGATTCCCAACAGCCTGATTTGGCGCTACAGCTCTAAATACTAGTTGAAATCCAATGTTTGATGGTTTAGTGATTTATTATTAGATTTCAAAAATCTACATTGGATTTTAATGTATTTGAAAAGTGTCTGAAGTTAGAAATACAAAGAATCGAATCCGTAGGTAAATCTTGTTACTTCTAAAAATTCACATGTCTTAATTTTTTTTCCACATGTAATATTGTAGTAGGATTAGTACGTACAAAAACTTTCCCCACAAGTCAATTTCATATTTGATTAATTGCACAACCTAAAATACGATTGAGTGTTACCGTTAGAATCTGATAATCGTTAGAATCTGATAATGTTTGCCAACTTTGCCAATCCATTCAAACTGCCAGTTGTTTTATGAGAAAAAGAAAAGAAAAGATGATCTTCTCCCTTATTTGAAAGTTGAAACATATTTGACCAATCCTGTAAAAATAAGTTGTTTACTACAAATCTTCAAAGCTAATTATGTAATAAAAAGTATGAGTCACATATATATGATCTAATCCTCATCTTTATATATATATGAGAAAGACAGTTAACGTTGAATGTGATGATATCATATGAATATAAGCGCGTACAAATGTCATTGCTTTAAATAGAAAGACAGAAGTGAAAAAACAACCAATCTTGTGAGTTGTCTAAAAAGACTTGTGTTGTGTCCAGAGAAACAAACACTGTCAATTTCCATCTCTCTCCTCTATTTTATTTATATATTATTATTTTTTGTTATTTCTGTTGTAATTTTACACCGTAAATTACCAAAGTTACCTCTTCTCTTCTTTTTGTTGCTTTTCCCTCTTTGTCACCTTTGTCACAGAGGAAACAGTAAATAAAGAGGGATCAAATTTTTTTTTACGATGGCCAAACTTGGGGGGTGAAAATCACTCTGTGGGTTCCACCTTTCTCAAATCCCCCCCAAAAGCCATCACTGGTCACGACAATTCAACAATAAATACGAACTCTGTTTTTTTGTTTTTTGGTTCCTTCTGTTGAGACGAATCTGAAAGTGAAAACATATGATCCTGTACGGAGGAGGAGCAGGGAAGGAAGGTGGATCGACCAATCACGTATCAGACGGAGGAGGAGGAGTGGTGCTCAAGAAAGGGCCATGGACGGCGGCTGAAGATGAGATACTTGCGGCATACGTTAGAGAGAACGGTGAAGGAAACTGGAACGCCGTTCAGAAAAACACAGGCTTGGCTCGTTGCGGCAAAAGTTGCCGTCTCCGTTGGGCAAATCATCTACGGCCTAATCTTAAAAAAGGCTCTTTCACCGGCGACGAAGAACGTCTCATTATCCAGCTTCATGCTCAGCTCGGTAACAAATGGGCTCGCATGGCCGCTCAGGTACAAACAACTAATCTCTATATTTATAAACTAGTGTTGTCGTTATCTGCGCCATACGACAGAAAACAAAAGAACTAATCTTCTTTGTAACTTTTTGTTTAATAGTTACCTGGAAGAACAGATAACGAGATCAAGAACTATTGGAACACGAGGTTGAAACGCCTTCAACGCCAAGGACTTCCTCTTTATCCTCCAGATATCATCCCTAACCATCAACTTCATCCACATCCACATCATCATCATCAACATAGTCATCATCATCAACAGCATCATCAACAGCATCAACATCAACATCAACATCAACATCAACATCAACATCAACAAATGTATTTTCAACCACAATCTTCGCAACCAAACACACCATCATCTTCTCCTCTTCCATCTCCAACACCAGTAAACGCAAATCCCTCGTCATCTTTCACTTTCCATACCACAAACGCATCAACCGCTAATCTCCTCCATCCTCTAAGCCCTCACACTCCAACCACACCGCAAACTCCTTCTCAACTCTCTTCCACACCGCCTCCACCGCCACTTTCCTCTCCATTGTCATCCCCTCAAAACAACCAATACCCAACTCTTCCTCTTTTCGCCCTCCCGCGTTCCCAAATCAACAACAATAACAATAACGCGAATTTCACTTTCCCTAGACCCCCACCTCTCCTCCAACCGCCTTCATCACTCCTTGCCAAACGCTACAACAATACTAACACTCCTCTCAACTGCATCAACCGAGTTTCAACCGCACCATTTTCCCCTGTTTCAAGAGACTCTTACACTTCCTTTCTAACATTACCGTACTCTTCCCCTGCTGCTCCAACCGCTCAAACCACTACGTACCATAACACCAACAACAATTACTCTTCCTCTCCTTCCTTCTCTTTAAACCCTTCACCTTCTTCTTACCCTACAGCAACTTCTTCCCCAAGCTTTCTTCACTCCCATTACACTCCTAATTCTTCTTCCACCTCCTTTCATACCAACCCAGCTTACTCCATGAAACAAGAGCTCCCTTCAAACCAGATAGGTACCTTTAATAATGTCAACAACTTCACAGACAATGAGAAACAGAACAGTACCGGTCTTCACAGACGAAGTATTAGCTGCAGCCTCTTAGAGGATGTCCTTGAAGAAGCCGAGGCTCTAGCCGGTGGAGGCGGAGACCGACCTCCAAAACGGAGGCAACTCACAGCTTCTCCTCCAGACCACCACCACCACAATAACGACAACAACAACAATGACAACTTCTTCTCGGTTAGTTTCGGACAATATGATTCTTCTGAAAACATATGTTCCTTACAAGGTAAACCAAAAACCGCTCAAAATGCTAAAAATATATACTATACTTCTCTCCGGGTAAGAATTATAATATTTTTGACTGAAATGCAGATTTGAAATCAAAGGAAGAAGAGTCTCTTCAAATGAACACAATGCAAGATGACATAGCTAAGCTTCTTGACTGGGGAAGTGATAGTGGAGAGATCTCTAATGGACAATCTTCTGTTGTCACTGACGATAATCTTGTTCTTGATGTTCATCAATTCGCTTCACTATTCCCAGCTGACTCCACGGCGGCCGCAACCGCAGCAAACGACGAACACAACAATAATAATAACAATAACTGCTCATGGGACGACTTGCATGGAATCAGCTAGAAAAAGTCCGAAAAGAATCTACGGACCAAGATCAAGAACTAACGAAGAACAGAGTTCTTGGTCTTTGTTGTATTGTATCATTAAAATTTTAACTTGTATTTGTTGCAAATCTTCTGTTTTATATTTAATGCTATTTGATCCCTTACTTGATTTTGTGATTATGGATACGTTCATGTATTGTTCTTCAAACTCCTTCATATTCTTCACTACTTTCCTTAGATTTCTACCAAAGGATATAAATCAATATTTAAACCGAGCATAACCACAATTACCGTTTTTAAAATGAATTGGCAATAAGCAGAAACAAAAACTGAATTCATCTTTCATCAGTATTTGTTAAATAATCAGTCATATTTTTTTTTCTTCTACTTTTGTGATTATGGATTTTCTTCTACGCACTCTCCACTACTTCCTAGGTATTACTAGACGCGGTCGTTTAAAACAACAGATCAAAAAAATTGGTGCTGTTTTGGTCTCTTAAACATCTAATCTTTCTCTTAATCTAATGGACGACCAATAAATTAAAAGGATCACCCTTTTTAGCAAGTGTAAGTGGTGCATTCAAACAAGACCCAATTTAAAAAATTTATCATTTTTTATTTAATATTTCATATAAATTGGCGATCGTGATTATTTGTGTATGAGATACATATGTAAGTTTGTTTGTCAGGGATGATAGTTCGTTCGTTTAGTGATCAATATTAAACTTTTCTATTGAATCGTGATTATTTGTGTATGAGATACATATGTAACTTTTCTATTAAACTCCATGCGACTCACCGCACGAGGTAATTTCGTTAAGCAAATAGGACAATCCATCGCGGTCACTTTTCTGTTCACCTGGCTTGTCCGGACCAGAACTATCATCTAATCTTCAGAAAACGATCCACGTTGACTATAATGTTGACCTCCACCTTGAAGCCTTCTTCTACAGAAAGCGACGAAAGTAGAGCAAGATGGGTTACTGTTTACAAAGCTAAAAGATAGATGCTATTTGGCCAATTGCTTCGGCACGACAAATAGGGCAAGATGTATTCTTATTGAGCCACTTCAACACACATTGTATGTGGAAAACATGGGAACACTGTAACTCCATGCGAGACACCACACCAGATAATTCCGTCAGGCATATTGGACAATCCGTTCCGGTTACTCGTGTCGCCACATGTTTATCCGATTTCACTCCCCATGGACAAGCTTCTCTTCCCTTGCATCCAATCTGCACCAGCTGAACCACGTCAACTGTGATCTCGACTTCGATCGTAAAACCTCTTCGATAACTCCTCGTTTTAAGGGCTTCTAATTCGGAGATATGAGTTACAAGACGCTTCTGAATGGAACTTGAGAGACACGACTCCGACAGGACCGCTGTGATGTGATCACGGAAGATTTCTTCGGTGACAAGAAAGAGTTTTGGTATTTCGCGGTCGAGTACTTGAACCTTAGGCTCCTGATATTGAAGTGGTGGCAAACGATATATGTGTCCAGCGAGATCTTCGTTACGGAATTTTGGAATTTCCTGATAGTTTACCGACAAGAAACATGATGATGATTTGATCGGGAAAGCTTTGAGATTAATGCATTCTCTGGTTGTCACTGACTCAAGGAAACAATTACGGTTTCGCTTTTTGGTGGTTACATGGTCCGGTAGCTCGAAGCTGATCTCCGAGGCTAATTCCTTGTTACGAAATAACCCGCAGCTGATCAACATGATTTGATCTTTCGTTTCTCTTATGATCTTTACTTTGCTCTCTCTAAGTATCTGAATATATATTTATATATGTTTTTTTACCAAATTCAAGTAGGATGAGGAGGTTTATACTTTCCAGATTCAAGTAGGATGAGGAGGTTAATTTATATTTTCCAAATTCATTTAGGATTAGTTATGAACTAACGCATTCAAGTAGGATGAGGAGGTTAATTTATATTTTCCAAATTCATTTAGGATTAGTTATGAAATAACACGGTTTACCTAAATGATGGTAGTTTGGGTTACTGGTTTATGTATTTTAATGAAAATCTAAATGAATTCCGGTGTTATTGGTTTAATGATTTTATAATTCATGTTAAAATTATGTGTTATTGGTTTTATGATTTATAAATCCTAATTAAAATCATGTGTTATTCAATCATACAGATTTATTTATTAATTTGATTTTATAATGAATTTGAGTGGATTTTAATGGATTTGTTTGTTAAAAATTCAAAGATTAAAATCCGAAGGGAAACTCTCGAATTTGTACATATTTATTATTAAATTTAGAAATCAGAATATTTTACCTAAATTTATAAATTTCATACAGATTTCTATTTAAATAATTATTACTATTTGGGGAATAGATTATAGTTCTATGCTTCTTCTCAAATTACTTACCTACCTTTTACTGAGAAAGTGTAATAGATAAGGACGTTTAACGACCCTCTTTTTTGTACCAGAGGATATATAAATCCAACATTAAACCAAGCATAACCAAAACTGCAGATTTAAAACAGTATTTGTATAATTAGAAACTTTTTGATTTTAAATGAAAGAAATAAAACTTTTACAGATTATTTTTTTTCAAACTTTTCTAATTTTAACCATTAAATTCAAGTTATTTAAGATGGTTTTTCTGAGCCATAAAATTAATCTTTTGGTCTAATAGGCTTTTAGAATCAACTGAATTATAAAAAATAAAAATAAAAAAATTCCTCTTTTATTTCATCTTTGCGATGGTTCTAATAAAAAAGATTATATTTCTTCTAAACAAAGTAAATGGTTTGTGTATACCAGTTAATTTATTTAATTATATGTACATAAAATCTTTTTTTTATATAGCCATACTAGACCAAAAATTATACTAAATAACCATATAATGAATGCATTAAAGAAATAACATTTGTTCACAAAAACGGACGATTTTGTCCTTCTACGCGTGTGGAAATGATTTTCATTTGATATATAAAGCTGACACAAGCCTAATTAAAAACTATAGCTTCTCTTATCATAATTTTTATAATATTTTAATATATCAAATTTATGACCAAACAACACCATTAAATATAGAATAGAAAAAAATGTAAAAAATATAAATAAACAACTATTAGAGTGAATATTTGATGCCATTCCAGTCAACCTATTCAAGTTTTTTTTGTATCTTCTTTGCAATGGTAAAGACAAATAAAAATAAATAAATTCATGAATAAAATCGAATTGATTGGAAAATAGTATAGAAATGATAAATTTGAACCTTTGTTAATACCATCAACGATATGAAATATGAAGAAGAGACGCTATTGGCTCAAAAGAGTCTTATTACATATAAATAAGTGTATTTTGTAAATTATCTCTAATAAAAATCTGGTTTACTAATTAATCTTATATAAATAACTTACCTAAAACATTTTATAATATTTATTATTGAGTTATTTTAAATTAAATAATTATTTTAATCAATTATGAAATATTCAAAGATTATATTTAAATAAAATTTAGTCAAAAATTATTAACATGTTTTTTTTCTTCAAAAAAAAAAATATAATAATAAAAGGATCGTAATAATCAACAAATTTTTAAAAATCAGAAATTGAAAATTCAGAAAAGAAAATTTAAAATATCAAATTCAAACTAAATTCATATATTTCACAATTTTAAATAAAATATAAAAATACTAATTATATAATTTTATATATTTGTTTTTATAAATGAAAATTTAAATATTAAATTTATTAAGGTTAGCTTAGTCATTTCACTTATAAAAAAGTGTATTTTTCAAAAGAATTAAAAGATGGTGTAATTTTCAAATTATAATCTTATATTAAAGTATTTATCCAAATTTCCTTTATAATATATTATATACATATCCCCTTTTTGGTTAGATTTATGGCATGTGATAAGGAGGTTCTTTCCAAAAATTTATTCAGGGACTAGTCATGGTAAACACGGTTCACTTTTAGATATTTTCCTTCTTTTTAGCATCCCTTTCCTTTTTCATCACTATTTGTGTAATTAGAAGGCTTATAGTTTCCTTTTTTGTTTTTTCAACAATTTATTTAGGGACTAGTAATTGTTAACATGGTTCACTTTTAGACATTTTCCACTCTTTTTTGGGTTTTCTTGTCATTTTCCTTTTTCACATTATCTCTATACATTACATATTTGTATTGATAATTATTTTTGTTAACCTCACTAATTTGTTTATTCTACACATTTGATTATGTATTACTTTCTCACTAGCTATCATTTAAAAAAGTCAAAGAACAGAATTAGAGAAAGATAACATTTATTAGACAAAATGCCTCTAAATAACAATCTTTTTTTTAACATATATCTAAATAACCTTCACGAAATGAATTTCAACAACAAAGAAGCTTTGGGATCCAACGTTTATGTTTACTTCCATATAAACTCAACAATTTACCAAAAGCAATTACAAATAAATATAAGACGAGACTTACAAGTCTGTCTGAACGTAAGGGAAGAGTTTATCGGATAGCACCGGTCATATTAGCGCCACCGAGGTTAGCCCCTTCCAAGTGCTGTTACATAAACATATCTCAAGGATTAACCGTTTAAGCTCAAAATCATAAAGAAGAGAAGTAGAAGAGGTATTATTTTTGGACCTACCGCTTCTCGTAGATTCACATGCCTCAAGTAAGCTCGTTGAAGGTTTGCTCCTTTGAGGTTGGCATTACTCAACTTTGCACCCTATACCAGATAATGTGCAAAACCACACTAAGCACTCATTTAAGAGCCACATATCACTACTTATCTTGTCTCATCACAATTCATCCAGATAGTTAGCAAAAACTGAATATATGCTCTAATCTGGCGTGAATTGTGCAATACACTAATTTGCTTACCTTCAAATTTGCACCTTCTAGATTTGCTCCTTCTAAGTTTGCATTTGTAAGGTCTGCATTCTGATAAGCAAGAAAGAGAATCAAACATTATCACGCGGATGAAATCTGATTGACATAAGCAATTGAAAACCTCTATCATGATGAAGAGTCTAAGCTAACGAAGATCACATAACGCACCTGCAAGTGTGCAGAGCGGAGATCTGCACCACAAAAGCTACAGTCCACTAAGCAGGCATCTACAGTACAAAAGTGGGAACCTTTTTTTAGTCAAATTATGTTTCTATAGTGATAGCTTGTCTCCACCTTTGTGGCTCTCTAATGTGATGTATGCAAACGTTGTACACTCTTTAAGTATATATAAAACATCATATTTCGGCGGAAAAAAATGTAAAATCTCATTCTGTAACAGCCTGAAAGATCATCAACAAGCAAATCAAGCTTATATATGCACCTTGTAAATTAGCACTCTGAAGACTTGTACCAGCTAACAACGATCCTCTAAGATTTGCGCCAGTAAACTCACACCTTTACAGGAAGGAAAGAATTTATCTTTCAGTACGAATGCTTTAACAATGCAATGAGAGGACCTGAAAAATTCCTTACTCGCGCAAAATAGCATTGTGAAAGACGGAGCCCTCAGCATCAGCATCCTGTTTGAGTTGAGCATTTTAGTAGTAATTCAGCAAATATGATTACGCAGAAGATCTTTAAGCAAACTGCCATGATATGATTAATGATACTCTTATGCTCAAGCAGCAGAAACAAAGTTGATACATCATATTTACCCGAAATTTGGCTAATTGAAGATTTGTACGAGAGAAAAACACATTCCTGAGACAAGCATAGCTGAAATCCACAAGGGATAGATCCTGCATTATTCAAAGACAAACATGCAGGCTGTAAATATGGAAATAGCTTTTTTCTAGACACTGACTAAAACGATAAAATGTTGACATACAAAAAAAAGACACTCACAAGACAGCATATGTGTATCCTAATTGATAGAATCAAATAACTACGTACAGGTTAAAACAACAAGAGTCAGTTAGTGATACACGTTATATTAATTTTTCCTCCACAGAAGTTTATCAAACACACAAATTATCTCTGAAACAACTGATTTGGGGGATCAGAACTGCAAGCATCTCTGAGATTAAGAAATAATACCAGCTTAGAAAGATCAATTCCAGAAAGATTAACCCCACGGAACCTGACTCTTTCAGATTGTATACATTTAATGATATCCACACGCGTTAGTTCAGCTTCAACTTCACCAGTTTCTCTCCTTGAAGCTTTTATTATTTCTTTCAGCCCCTGAATCAGGAAGAGAAGACAAGTGCTTTACATCTCCAGGAATGTAAAACTCCAGTTACCAGCTGTACAATGAGAATAATAAGATTAAATAAAAGTGAAGCTTACTAGAAGCTGATAGTAGTCTGCTTCGCGCAAAAGTTCAGAACAATCAGGATCTGACAGACTGGGAGCAATGCCATCACGCAGCCAATTCAAGATATGTCGGAAATGCTTTCCATCCCTGTCTATGAATACATATCCCTGCAACAATTAAATTCACAAGTGCACATATTGTTAATTGATTCTTGCATTTTGAAACACTTCTTAAAGTGGGTGCCTAAGATGAGAGTGTCTCTACTAAACTAAAACTTGGTTTATCATGGAATGAAGGCTACTCGATCCAAGGACCCAAGACTATACATAATCAGGTTCTGAAATGGCATCATCCTAGCTAAAAACAAATATCGGGCTGCACTTCAAGTAACAGAGAATGGGAATAATACCGTTTTGGATTCGTGGGACATTGCATGTCGACCACTAAACATGGCTGCGAGCATTGAGTCCGGCTCACGGTTAGTCAAAGTATCAATGGTAGTACAGAATTTCTTTCCACCTGCATGAACACAAAACGTTTTGAGCAAGAGCAAAAAGAAAAGCTTTTTCCCACTGTGGAGATGGTTGAAGAAGCACATCAATGTCTAACACCGCTCTGACCTTATCACAGTTAATGTATGATCAAAACCCAATAAACATTTCAACATTTTAAGGGAAATTCGTCTTATAAAGTGATGAGTGATCAAAAGGGATTGCAAGAGAGAGTCTTTACCAATGTTAAGTCGAACCATGGAAGACGACAAGTCAGAAGTCGTCCCCATGAGAGAGAGAGAGAAAGAAACTTCCTGAAACTCAGATATTACACAAGTTGACCTGGAACAATACACGAAGAAGCGTCCCGATTAAAAGCAGACTAGTAAGAAAAGAAGGGGACTTTGGGATCGACAGAGAAGGGAGAAGAATGTACGTTTTAGAAATGAAATCACACAATTGGTTCTACAGAGTAAAATCCAAGAGAAGCTACCTGTGAGCAAGGCATTGATTGATGATAGATGATGAAACTAAACAGAATCTGGCATCGTTGCGGCAGAGCCGGCCCAATTCAAACGGCCCTGAAGTTTTGGGGGCCCAATTAAAAAAATATGATTTTTGTAAAGGAAATTTTAATATTAAATGATTTCTATCTATATATATAAAAATAAATAACAGAAGTTTAAGCATTTCAAAAATATTTTGTTTTTCAAAGATTCAATTTTCCATTTATGATCTTTTTTTTTATCGTACTTGTTATTAATTATTAACATATTTTTATTATATTTAAATCATGTTGGGGTAAAAAAAAACTATTCTAAAATAGAGACTTAAGGCCAATATCCTAATTCTATTAAAACTTTGAAGATTTTATAGTAAAATATCAGTAATTAAATTTGTTCAATTTCACAAATTGAAATATTATAGAAACACACCCAAGATTATAAATGATCAAGAATTCAATTGTGGAATGAAAAGCGGAAACATATATAATTTTAATTATATTTATTATATTATGTAACATACTACATGATTAATTGAATTGTAATAGTACTACAAAAGTGGTCAGCTGTTTATGCCACACACACAAAAAAATAGCAAGGAAAATAGGTGTTTTAGTTTGATGATTCATGTTAATTAAACATGGAAGTTCAAAAGATTAAGAGCATGGCCATACAATAGGTTAAAAAATAGAAACAGTTTTACCAAGAGTTTTGGCTCGGCAAATAGGGCAAGAAGGGTTCTTATTAATCCACTTAATCACGCAGCCATTATGGAAAACGTGGGAACACTGTAACTCCATGCGACTCCGCTCACTAGATAATTCCTTCAAGCATATCGGACAATCCATCTCCCTCAAATTTCTCGCCACGGCTCTTTCCCGGACCCGACACCGACATTCAATCCTAGCGTTAACTGTAACGTTGACTTTAACGTTGACTTTAACGTTGACATTAACGTTAACTTCGACCCTGAAACCTCCTCCTCCTTTGCTAAATTTAACGGATTCAGTTGAGATATATTGGATGATACGCTCTTGAATATGAGATGGCAGTTTCAACTCAGACAAGACAATCATGACGTGATCAAGGCATGTTTCTTGGGAGACAAGAAACTGTTTCGGGATGTTGTGTTCGATTTCATATACAGGATAGGGGCGTTCGAGAGGGAACTTGAATTCGTGTCCATCGAGATTTTCGTGGTAAAGATGTAGACTCTTTTGGTAAGTTACCAAGAAAGAAAACCAATCTCCCTCGACCTGAAAAGCTTTGAGATGAATGACTTCTGTTTTGGTCTCTTCCTGGAGCAAACATTTACTAAGGACTCGATCATTTACGGTCGTTGTGGTTGAGACATCTTCATGACTGAAGAAGCTTCTCTTCATTGTTGATATTCACTGAAAGAATAAACCCTACTCTCTGTTGAACGATGATCAGATCGTATGATATCGATCGATCTTTAATTACTTTTCGCTCTAGTGTTGTGTACGAAGTAAATACAGGTACTGTATATAAAAGGTTTATATTTTCCTTTTTTCTTTGCTAACAATATATCTAGGATTTAGCAATGTGTAATTGGGTATCATGGTACAATTTGACATTTTCCTTTTTTTATCATATTCCTTTTCCAATCAGTATTGGTAAATTATTTATTTGATTTATTGTTACTTATTTTTGTTAACTTCGATTCTCATTAAATTTACAAATTATTTTTATGTAATTTACACTTTTCACACTTTATAATTTATATATACATTTTTTTAGTAAAAGTTTTCTATTGATTTGCTTGATGTACATAACACGAAGAAGAAAAGGAACAACAAACATCAGATGGAGGAGACTATAATAGCAGTAAAAATAGCAAAAGGATACCACGTAAGTATCACGTATCTTTATCCTCCTTAACTTAATTTCAGTAGTCAGTAGTCGTGTGATTCAAATCATTTGTGTTATTGCAGTAGTGACAATGTTTATTAGATAGCTAAACGTTTATTTGTTTAATTATAAGAGTGTGTTTGTTGAATCCTATTGGTCTGGGAGCTCAAATGTTTATAATATTAGATAGCTAAACGTTTATCTGTTGCAGAAAATTAGATTATTTCAAGAGTTAAACGAGTTCGATTTATTTATATATGAAATCAGCAAAGCTGGCAAGGTAAAGTACGATGTAGGCAAGAATAATTGTCTTATTAAGGATATACAATGTATTTGCCTGATTGAGGATAGACTTGTCTTCTAATCTCTCACATTCACGTTTGAATCTGTGGGCATCTATATATGCATTATTATGCATATTTGCACAAATCTTCCTTCCTGAATGTATCACAGATTGTAATTTATGCATTCGAATTAAAGATGCTTTATCATAATATTCGAAAAGAAAATAATCTGATCAATGTTTTTTTTCAAGTTGATCGTGTCTTTTATTCATCCATTGCGTATCCCCACAACTACGGTTCCATCCCTCGTGGATGTCCTAGTCTGAATTCTGATGCATATGGTCTTTTTATCGCCTCTTCTTAGCGTTATGTTCATGCAAATTTGATATAAACAAACAATGAAAAAAATGCTTAATAATTGATAAAAGAATTAGTGTAGGAGCCTAGATAGACCATTCCTTTGTGCTCTTGCTATCGGTCTAATGCTCGTGATTGATACCTTATGTCTCTCTACAAAACACTTTTTTACAAATAACCAAGTTCACGCCATCACCTTTTGTGAAACATATTCAATTTACGAGATTTATCATTTATTCAAACATTTGAATGAGAAAAACAACAACACTGGAAAAGAAAAGAAAAAGTAAAATAAACTATACTAATTTGAGAAGAAAGTTACAACACCCAAATTTCCGCAACCTTAAGATAAAATTGACTCCAAAGCTGCAAGCAGATACGATTGAATACTAAATAATTAAGCATTATTATTGGCTTGAGAATCACAAGGAGGATCAAAGAGACTAAAAGCTCTATAAGCAGAAATGATAGAGAGAAATAAGAAAGAGAAGAGAACAAAGACATGAATCCCCAAAGCAATTGTGAGCTTTGAGCAAAAGTGTGGATAAGAAGAACAAACTTCACTCCATGTCACTGTTTTGTCTCCTTTGTTAAGTAAATACACTATCTCTGTTGCTCCTGCTACCGATGTTGTCATCAAATAAGCTAATACCTTTACAGACACACACACACACAAAATTATTCACTTATATCAGAAATTGCATACCAGCTTGTATTAATGGTTGGGAGAGAAAAAACAAAAACAATAAAGAGCAAAGAAATTAGATTTAAGAAGGGGGGAAACCTGGTCAGGGACAAAGAAGAGCCAAGCCTTGGTGACTAAACATGTGACCCATGAAGAAATAGTAGAGAGTAGAGCATAGATACCACATATGGCACTAACACCAACCATATATCTACAATAGCAAATCAATTAGTCTAGATAACAACTAATAACTAAACAATAGCAACAACTAAATATTTTTTTTCTAAAAACAGCGAAATAAAAATAAAATTGCCATAATCAAAACTGAAAGAAATTAAAGAGTATAGTTGAGACTCATGACGGAGTATACTTGATAACAACCAACTAATAATAAGTCACTCCAAAAAGAAAGAAATTAAAGAGCATACTTGAGACCCATGATGGAGTTGTAGTCTAGATTGCCATAGTCAGGGTTGGATTGGTGGTTAGTGACAGTTAACCAGATGGTTAAAACACTGAGAGGAACTACACTTAGCCTCAGACAGGAATCTATGAGCTTCAAAGACATAGGAGCTTGTGGTTGATGCTTTGAAGAACTGCTTCTCTCTCCTTCTCTTGTGTTGTTGTTGGATCTCAAAATCAAATGTTCTTTTTTGGAGAGGAAGAAAGGTAAGAAACAGTACATATGTTGAAACCAACTGGGTTCCTCAATTAGACTATCATCTCTTTTATATATAAATAATAAATATATGTAGATATTTAGATATATGTGTTTGTGGTCACATGACAAATAAGAACAAATCAATATAAGATACAAAACAAAGGTTTCTTTCTCTTCTTCCTGTCCAAAAAACAAGTTCATCGACTTTTCATACATTTTAAAAATTTAATCCCAATTCTTTTGTATTAATTATATTTTTGTTCTCTCTAGAAAAGCCACCAAAATTTTTATTATTAGTTAGTTTAGGTTTTCTTTATTTATTTGTTGGCCAAAAAAAAGAAAAACTGGCACCGAAAATCTGTTAGTGGAAGAAGCAAACAGAGACGAGCTAGGCTAGTGCGGTGGTTGTTGGGAGCGAGAGAGACAGACATCTGGCTTTGTCTTGGTGGGCTTCATATGGATCATCATTGTTTTGGATAAATATTTGTATCTCTGAGAGAAATAAATTAGAGTAATGAGGTGTTACATTTTTTTTATTGTGTGTTGAAAATTGTTTGCCTACGACCACATTTTCAATCAAAACTAATAATTTGCTAGCCCATAGAATTTTGATCAAGACTATAATGACATTTTTTTTTTTTGGGACATAAAGTGATGACACTAGTATAAGTCAAGGTGATGTCACATGNGAACCCCAAGATCTTCAAACAACTAGATTATCACATAATAGATTTATAAAAGGTTTATAGGATTACATGTATTCATAGTTGCAAAGGGACAATGATCTTCCTTGGATGAACTCCTGAATGG
>OVBI01002134.1:0-23735 GCA_900406495.1 Sisymbrium altissimum | reverse complement strand
ATTATAATTGATGATGGTGTTGGTGTTTTCACTCATATTATTAAAATATATTAAAATTTAATAATAAATATCTTATTTTTTAATTATAATTTTCAATAATTTTAAATTAAAATTATTTGAAATTTTTGTAAGAAAAGAAAAAAAATTAAAAATTATTTAAGAACTTTTGTTTTAAGTTTACAACTTATCATTAATAATTAATACAAACTGCATTAGAAATTTTTTTAAAAATCAACTCTCTATTTTACAAAAATTCCATTCTACTATTTTCCAGCTGTATTAAGAAAATGGTAAGTGACTGAAATGAATCCTTATTTGGATTCAAATAGAATTCTAGGCCCTTTTTTTTCTTTTTCCAACAAATGTCACTTTGTACCCATCAATTCATTTTCCTTTGTAAATAATAACGAAAATGCCATTATCCCAGATTTATTTGAATATTCGGTGAAAACAAAAATAACACTTATATCCTCGTCTTCATTTATTCATGATATTGTCACTATCATAAATTTGTCAACCACCATTTACAACCAAATTTGAAGCTCTAAATGCTTGCACCACCGAAATTTGAGCTATAAAGTGACAAGTATTGCTCCCAAAATGTTATTCTCTTCAATCTCTCATCCATTTTCATCCAAACAACTCCATATATTTCATTTTGAAAATTTAAAAAGCATCCATATTGTCATATGTGGTGATTCTTCCATCAATACAGGCTGGTTTTCTTCGTTGGCGATTATAGTCGACGTTCTCCGCGCTTAGGGAAGCTAAAAAATCAGTGTAAAGGTAAATATTCAGTTGATTCATGGATTTCATATATGTTTCGCGAGAGTAGACTTCAGAAGAATTGTAACTATAGGTCAAGTATACTATAGGTCACTTTTGCATTTCAAAATTGTATGGGACTTCATGCCGTAGACTTCAGGTGAAGTCTACCATGTTTCATGTGAAAACAAACAAAACATGGCGGAGACTTCATGTGAAGTAAGCTTACTGTAGACTTCATATGAAATCTATTGGGGTTTAGTTTTGCATTTAACCACGCCGAAGATGTTTTCGAAGTCTACGAGTCAAGTTAAATGTTGACATAATATTGACATTTTAAGTAAACTGCTACAGAGGCTACTTTTGCATTTGACTTCATGTTAAAATTTTGACCAAAAAAAATAATTTACGCAGTAGACTTCACTTGAAGTCTACCTTCATTTGTACTGGTTAACACAAAACTCACGACAGTAGACTTCACAAGAAGCCTATTGCCACAGTAGACTTCAGGTGAAGTCTACTATATAACAGTCAAAGTTTCTCAAATGCAAAACTAGACCCATAGAAGTCTACTTGAATTAATTGACTTCTTCAAGAAGTCTCTGAAAGTTAGAGAAGTCTACTCGAAAAATTAAATGCAAAAATAAACCCCAGTAGACTTCGGCCGAAGTCTATTCTTGGGGATGAAGTCTACTTTGGGCGACGAAGTCTATTAAAGAATTTGATAGAAATGCAAACTGTCCATAATTTTAACGAAGGAAGACTTCACCCGAAGTCTACAATTTTTGTAGACTTCGGGTGAAGTCTTCCTTCGTTAAAATATAATTGCAAATGTAGGCGAAATATTAGACTTCGTGTGAAGTATACGTGTGTAGACTTCTACCTGTTGTCGTCCTTATTCGACTTTAAAATGAAGTCTGTATTTTTATAAATGCAATTACAGCCAAATTAAAATGAATTTTGAAGATTTTCTTTCTCGTGGGTCTGGCATTATTTGAAATAATATTGACGTAGTAATGAAGCTTTTTGTATTTGTAGGCAGTTAGATCATTAGTAGTAGACTTCTACATGTTGTCTTTGTGTTCGACTTTTAAAAGAAGTCTGTATTTTTAAAAATGCAATTACAGCCAAAATCAAATGAATTTTGAAGATTTTCTTTGGCACGGGTCTGAGTTAGCTTATGTATTTGCCACTGTGTGAGTTTGGTATTATTTGAAGTAATATTGATGGAATAATCAAGCTTTTGGTATTTTTAGGCAGTTAGATCATTAGAAGTAGACTTCTACATGTTGTCTCCGTGTTCGACTATAAAAAGAAGTCTGTATTTTAATTTTGCTTTTTAATGGGTTTTATTTGTTTATCTTGGCAGGAGATGGCGCAAATTCCAGTTGGATTTGGAGAATGGGTAAAGAAAAAAGGGTCTTGGGATTTTGTTGTAGATAGACGCAAAAGGGGGAGAATGTTTATGTTGAGAGATGGGTATACATACTTTGAACTTGTTGAAATGGCACAAGATGATTGTATGATGGATAAGAAAACCGAGGCTGTGGATTTATCATATCCATTGCCAGATCAGATGCGTAAGCAAATGCTGGAAGATATCCCTCCTATGTATATCACAAATGATGGACAAGTTCGGAACTTGATTGAACTTAGTAGGTCGAATCTTGTACGGCTTTGTGCCTCTAGGCGAGGAAGGGATGTGAGTGAGGAACAACGTGGTGAGAATGGATATGATGAAGAGGTCGATGAAGATTCAGAAGAAGAAGCTGAAGCTGAAGATGAAGATGGTGAAGATGGTGATGAATCTGCTGAAGAAGAGTGTGATGTTAATGTGAATGTTAAAAACGAAGCTGATGTGAATGTGAAAGACGAATCTGATGTGAATGATGTCAAAGAGGAAGCTGATGGCGGTGATGTGGATTATAATGAGTTCGGGAAACTTAAAAGATGAAGATGGAGAGGATATCACGTTTGAATTTGAAGATGTCAATACTTATTTTGGTAGTCAGGCAGGCGGATTCAAAACTTATCGGTCTGATAATTTGGAGGAAATTAGGAGTTTCCGATCCAAGGATGAGCTTTTATCAGCGCTGCGTTTGACCGCTGTGATGCAAAAATTCGCTTTTAAAGTAGTGAAGTCGACAAAGTCCAAGTTTGTGGCAAACTGTAATGTCAGAGGATGCAGATGGAGGATTAGAGCGACTGTGAAAAACGAAGGAAAAATGTTCTTCGTGACAAAATATGTCAAGGTTCATACATGTTTTGTGGCGGACCGAGTATCTCAACGTAGACGTTGCACACCTAAATATATTGCAAGGCTTTTCGTAGAATGTGTTGGAATAGTTGATGGTATAGTCCCAAAGCATATAGAAGATTCAGTGAGGACCATGTTTGGTATGAAGATGGATTATACCACCTCGTACAGAGCTTTGATGTATGCCCAACAGTTGGTGAGGAGAACAGCGGAAGAAGTATACGCAAAGCTGCCTGGTTATTTGCGGTAAATAGAGGAAACAAACATGGGAAGTGTCACTGAGCTAGTACGTGATAAAGAGAATCGGTTTAAATACCTTTTCATATAATTCGGAGCTTCAATAGTTGGTTTTAAGTATTTAAGGCGAGTTATTGTCGTTGATGGGACTCATCTGACCGGGAGATTCAGAGGTGTTTTACTAGTGGCAGCTAGTCAGTATTTGTTTGCTACATACGCTTGTAACATTTATCCTAAAAACACTGATGATTTCACTGCCCCAGCAATACCATGTCTACCTCCTGTTTTGAAACGTGGTCGTGGGAAACCAAAGAAGTCTAGGTGGAAAATATGGCTAGAAATGTCAAGGAAACGAGGGTCAATACCAAGAAATCAGCCCAAACAATGCAGTTGTTCTAAATGCAAGGAACCTGGACATACTCGGAATAAATGTATAAGTGATTTGAGTGCATTAGGTTAGGTTAGTTATGTTTGGTGTATAGTTCATTGACACTTATTTTCCCTTTTTATTAGGCTATACGTGACGGAGAGTAGAAGTGGGCATACTCCAACTGCAGTACACATAAGAAGTCTACTCTGAACCACAAATGAAGTCTACATATGAAGTCTACATATGAAGTCTACTCAGTAGACTCTTTTCTCATGTAAGCCTAAGTGAATAAATATTGACTTATGATGAAACTTTTCTACTATTTGTCGTAAGAGGATTTTATACTAAATAAATGACTAAGAAGAATTAACATTACCAGAAAATAGTCTGCTTAAAAACAATATAGCAATAAGTCTGATTTAAAACAACATAGAAATAAGTCTGATTGAAACAACATAATTTAAAGTCTGTAACATAAGTCTACCTAAGAAGTCTACCTACGAAGTCTACTAGATTAGTTCCAGTCAAAGCTTTGAAACACCAATCAATTTGTTCTCCTCAGAGTCTCCGCTTTACCGGAGGCGGTTCTTGTTCGTCAGTCAGAGCTTCATACTGGTTCCTAAAGGCTGCAACCTCATCCAGTTTAGGGTTAATCCACAGGTCCGATAAACCATCTTCAGACTTAAGCCAACAGTCATCCGCGTCACTTCCATATCTCTTAATCTTCCAGAACCTTAGAACGATAATTAGATGTGCATCATCACAAGTAAATATCCGTCTTGTGAACTCATGAGCGCATGAACCGTAAGCAACACACCGGATATTGTTGCCCTTTGCATCACAGATGTGGAAAACTTGGGATGTCTGTGAAGGATCAGCAACATCAACGACTAAATGGCTTGAGCGGTATATCACACCCATCAAATAGAAATAACACATAGTAATAACACATTATTGAATATCCAAATAGATTTACCAATGGCAACGTTTGTATCGATGTCGAAACCCCAAATATCTTCAATACCAACAAACTCTATGTAGTGCATATCGTTGATAGGTTGGATTTTCTTTCCCACCATCGATGCAGTTGCGTGGAGCAGGTAGTCGGACCTCGTTGGTTTGAAGCCTGAAACTCGCTTGGTGACAGAAATATTGGATATTTCGACCCAACTCCCTTCAAGTGTTTCCAACCCATCGAATCTTGGCACTTCCGACGGAGGAATTACCATCTCCATCTTGGTTCCCTTCCATATTAACATCATAGACCAATATTTTAATACGACTTATCCTAACAAAGAAACAAATGACTTATTCTTAGTTACATGTTCATCGGCTACAATGTACGACCAGAACAGGCCAATGGAAGTGATGAAATAGGAATAGGCACGGAGCAATTTCATTCTGAATCGCCACTTAGTAGTTTTCCTGTGTGCATCTTGTAGGAAGTTGCAATCCATTTCTTCAGATGATCTGAACCGCCCAGAAGTAATAGAAGAAGAAGAAGAAGTTAATGATCAAAATTTCTGAGTAATAGAAGAAGAAGAAGTTAATGACCAAAATTTCTGAGTAATAGAAGTGTTAGTAACGCTAAAAAAAATGAAAACTGAAAAAATAATAGACATGGCGATTTTTGGCGATTTTTCTGGCGATCATGTCGATCTCCTCTTCTCTCCCTCTGGGAGTTTGCTTCCGACAGTTTCTTCCCGCATTCTCAGGGTCAATTTTGTCGGTTTTTGTCCGTTGAGTTTTTGCTCTGGCGGTTACTTTCCTTTCAAACCGCCATGGCCTTCCATATATATTCTCTGCAACTGTCTTCTTCTTCCTCCTCACATTTTCTATTTGTGCATTCCGTAAGTCAAAATGGGGGACAATCTGCGTCGACGTATGCAAGAAATTGATCTTGGCATTGATGATGTTCCTATCGCTTTACCAGCGACGGTTTGTTCCCAAGCGGTGCAATCAAACCGTTTCTCGTTAGTTGGTGTTCTTGTGAATCCTTCTAAACAGAACATGCGTGCTCTAATCAATCAAATGCCTCGTCTCTGGGGCATGGCTGATCAAGTTGTTGGCCGTATTGTCGAAACAAAAAAGTTCCAATTTGTTTTCAACTCTGAAGAGGCTTTGAATGTGGTCCTGCATCGTGGTCCTTGGTCTTTCAACGAGTGGATGTTAGTCACTCACCGCTGGCGTGTGGGTCTTTCCGATGATGACTTGAAAATCATCCTCTTCTGGGTCCAAATACGCGGTATTCCGCCTCAATATCTTAACGACTCCATGGTACGCTTCATTGGCAACACCATTGGACCTTTGACCGATGTCGAATTCGATGCAAATGCCAATTTGGTCGATTACGTGCGTGTTCAAGTGTTCTGGAACATTGATCACCCTCTCCGTTTCCAGCGCAACTTTCAATTCACCCCGGGGGTCAACACCATCCTCAAATTCAGATATGAAAGACTGCGTAATTTCTGTGTTAAATGTGGTTTGCTTACTCATGATGCCAAGGAATTTCCTCTCTCACCACATTTTGATGACCCCCCCTGTTGATGATGATAATAATGATGATCCGGCGCCGGCACAAGATGATCCAGAGGACCCTTCCTCCCCTCATCAATACCACCATTCTACCTCTGCCTTTAATGACAATGGTCTCATTGCCGGACCCTCTTCACTGCCTCCAGTACATGATTCTTCGTTTAGTGCGAAGGATAAAGACATGGCTACAGAAACCTGGCGCTACCTCCAATCAAAGATGTCTAAAGGCAAGTTTAAGGCGGGTGATTTCCATAGGATTCTTGCAGAGTTTATTAATCATGATGCTGCCCCGGGTTTATGCATCGAGAAACGTCGAGAGATCGATGCAATGTTACGTCATTATGACGTTCCTGATTGCAAGTTGTCCAAGATCAATACATCTTCTGTGTCTCTGCTGCCCCCTGATTATCAGACTCACAACCAACTTTTCTCAGGTGATAATTTCTCTGAACTGGAATTCTCTCTGATGTCTCCTGAGTTGCCTTTGGTCGCGTCTACAGGAGATGTTCTTTTTCGTGAGGAAGACTTCGCTGATGTGTTTAAAAGCTATACACTCACTGATTCTGATCCGTTTAAGCGTTCTGAAAAAGCGCATGGCTGTAGAGCTGATGTTCGATGAGCCTCTACGCTTGATTGATGACCGGATAGCCCTGTTTCCGGCCACCAAACGTGAAAGACGTGACACACAAGACTCTGCTACATCTCAACCTTTAATAGACGGAGGCGCGGGGGGCCCGGTACCCCCATTGTTTCCCCCATGAAGATCCTTTCATGGAATTTACAAGGCCTCGGTCCTGTGAGGTCAACTACAGAAACCCGGCTCCACAAGCTCTGCAAAATCTATAAGCCGGATTTAGTCTTTCTCATGGAAACAAAGCAATCGTGTGATGTCCTTCGGGACTTATGTGTGTATTTAGGTTATCATTTCGTATCTACCGTCCCTCCTCTTGGTAGAAGTGGAGGTCTAGCTATCCTATGGAATAAAGATGTTGTCCTTTCTAAGATTTCTGAAGATGTAAGAATGATGGATCTACATATTAGCCACAATGGAATGTCTTTCTATTTGTCTTGTGTCTACGGTCACCCTCAAAGTCACCTACGCAATCATTTATGGCAACGACTTCAATTACTAAATACTAATCGTCAAGGGCCTTGGCTTCTTCTTGGTGATTATAACGAGATACTCTCTAATGAAGAGAAACTTGGTGGCCCAGATAGAGCAGAAAGAAGTTTTTATGATTTTCGACGTCTATTCAGTTCTTGTAATTTCTCGGACATTCCCACTGTTGGAAATCGTTTTTCATGGCTGGGAAAACGTAGAACACATACAGTCAAATGCTGTCTCGACCGTGTCATAGCAAACCCAGAATGGCTTCTTTCATACCCGGCTTCAAATGCAGAATTTCTCTGCCCTTATGGTTCTGATCATCGCCCTGTCCTCTCTCATATCCATTTTTCAATGCCTCCAAATCATAGAAGCTTCCGTTTTGATCAACGGTTGCTTCAAGTACCAGACTTTAAGCAACATGTTCGTGATGGCTGGAATTCCTCGCTATTGGGTACTCAACCTTTAATCATAGATCGAATCCGAGCGTGTCGAAAAGCAATGTCTCTCTGTAAAAGGAACAACAAAATTAATGCTGCACAGCGTATTGATTCTTTACAATTGGACTTAGAGCATGCCCTGGCCATTCCAAACACTTCTTTTGACGTCATTCAAGCTCTTCAGGTTGATCTGGCGACAGCTCAATGAGACGAGGAAACATATTGGTATCTTCAAAGCCGGAACAAATGGTTAAAAGCGGGTGATCGGAACACAAAGTATTATCAAGCATGTACAAAAGAGCGACGCTCTAGAAATCGTATAACCTCCATCGCCGATGATCAAGGTATAATATATCAAGGAGATGTGGCGGTGGGTAAGCATGCTGAGGATTTTTTCACACAAGTTTACTCTAGTGGTGGACCTGAACCACCTGAAAGAATTTTTTGCGGCTTCGAACCTACAGTCTCTTCTGCTCTCAATGATCGCCTTACAGCACCAGTTTCCGACCAAGAGATCAAACAGGCTGTGTCTTCCATTGGAGCTGATCGTGCACCCGGCCCAGATGGCCTCACAGCCCATTTTTATCAATCTTGTTGGGATGTCGTGGGCCCTGCAGTAATTTCAGAAGTTAAAAAATTTTTCGTTACAGGTAATATGCCAGCGGAAGTTAATCATACTAATCTTTGCCTACTTCCGAAGGTGTCTACTCCAGTTACACTCTCTGAGTTCCGCCCAATAGGACTCTGCAATGTCCTTTACAAGATCATATCAAAAGTGTTGGTCAACCGTCTTAAAACTTGTCTCCACGGCATTGTTTCAGAAGAACAAGCTGCTTTCATCCCTGGCCGTTTTGTCACTGATAATGTGCTCATTGCACATGAGCTCATGCACTCTCTTAAAGCACGAAAACGGGTTTCTAAAACATATTTGGCAGTGAAAACTGACATCACGAAAGCATACGACAAAGTAGAATGGGGTTTCTTGGAATCAACACTTAGAGCCTTTGGCTTCAATGACAAATGGATTACATGGATCATGGCAACAGTGACGACAGTAGAATACTCAGTTCTGATCAATGGTACTCCCCAGGGTCGAATTCTTCCCCAACGTGGACTAAGGCAGGGTGATCCTCTGTCTCCGTACTTGTATATTCTATACGCGGATGTATTAAGCCATTTGATCTCTTACCATGCTCGTCTTGGAAAAATCAGAGGAATCCGTATAGGTAATGGGGTGCCCCCAATTACACATCTTCTATTCGCTGATGACTCCCTATTCTTTTGCCAAGCAAATTCACGCAACTGTCGGGCTCTCCAAGAAGCTTTCAAATTGTATGAACAATGTTCAGGTCAACAAATAAATCAATCTAAATCTACACTGACTTTTGGTTTTCGAATACCTGGAGGGCAACAAGACTTAATAAAGCGTGTTCTTGGCATTTCAAGTCACGGAGGGGGGGGGGAAGTACTTAGGTTTACCGGAACAATTTGGTCGAAAAAAGAAGGAAATGTTTGCAAACATTCTTGATAATGTTCGCAAGAGAACTTCTAGCTGGAAGGCTCGGTATCTCACACAGGCGGGCAAAGAGATTCTCATCAAATCGGTGGGTCTAGCTATGCCTGTTTACTCGATGTCCTGTTTCAAGCTTCCAAAATCTTTAACAGACGACATCAGTCAACTTTTAATGCGCTTTTGGTGGGAGAAAGGTGATGGCTCACGAGGCATACCCTGGATTGCGTGGAAGCGTTTACAGTTTTCAAAGCGAGATGGGGGACTGGGTTTTCGCGATCTAGAAATTTTTAATGATGCTTTATTAGCCAAACAAGCATGGAGGCTCCTCGTTTCCCAAATTCCCTCTTTGGTCGTCTTTTTAAAGCTCGATATTATAAAGATTCTTCAATCTTAGAGGCCACGCCAAAAAAGAATGCATCATATGGGTGGAGTTCAATTCTCAGGGGTCTCACGCTCATTCAAACGGGTACACAGCATTTAATAGGAAATGGCCATAATACACGGGTTTTCAAAGATAATTGGGTACCAAAACCACACTTGAATGAGATCTCACACCCCTGTAATACCACAAATGCTAATGAAAATCTTCTTGTTCGGGATCTTATTGTGGCTACTGATACAACTCAGATATGGCATGAACCCCTACTGCGAAGCCTCTTCACTGCTGAAGATGTTACAGCAATTACGAGTCTCTACTTGCCTCATCCTCAGAAACAGGATCGCCTAGTCTGGCATTTTGCCAAGGAGGGAGAATATACAGTCAAAAGTGGGTATTGGATGGCTTTCAACACAAGATCTCAATCTCAACCAGATATTTTAATCCCTGCAGGTGATCCGGCTACTAAAGCTAAAATTTGGAGTTTGAATATCATGCCAAAACAAAAGCTTTTTCTCTGGAAACTTTTATCAAAAGCATTGAGCTCCAATTCTCGACTACTTTCCAGAGGAATAAATCTTGATCCTACTTGTCCTCGATGTCTTGCCGCAGAAGAAACTTTAAATCACACTTTTTTCAAATGTCCCCTTTCGCTTGCGGTTTGGCGCATTTCCGAGTCCTGCTGGCAACCTCCTGTTTCGGATACAGATTTCTGTGACTTTCAAATTGAGTCTTTGTTATCACTACAACATCAGCCATTGCTCTCTGAATTCCAAAAAATATTACCAATTTCAGTTCTTTGGCATATTTGGAAAGCGAGATGCTCTCTAATTTTTAATCACCAATTATTCCAACCTCGACGAATTTCTCGCATTGCTACAGCAGACACAACAGAGTGGCTTAATGTGTTACAAAATAACTCTACACTCCTCTCTCCTGCCTCTCTACCAAGTCAACATGAAGCGGTCCAACACCCTCCTCCTCTCTGGACCCGTCCACCTCATGAATATATCAAATGTAATTTTGATGCGAGTTACAACAAGGTAACGGGAGCTGCAACAGCAGGTTGGATAGGTCGTAACCATTCTGGCGAAATACTCTTTTGGGGTTCAACACCGTTGGGAACTGCTTTCTCTGCTTTAGAAGCGGAAGCTCGCTCTTTATTAGCTGCCATGCAAATGGCTAATCATTGTGGCATATCTAAGATAGTTTTCGAGGGTGACTGCAAGTTACTGTTTGATAATCTTCAGGGAAAAAATATAAATGTCTCCATAGAAACCATCTGCTATGACATCATTTCCTGGAATCAACGGTTCTCTCACTGCTACCTTCATTTCGTCAAACGGAAAATCAATGAAACTGCACATCTAATTGCTAAACATGGGTCTTTCCCTCAGTTTTTTCCGAATTTGAACATACCGGTGTGGTTATGGGACTCTTCACATTTTGATTATGTAAACTCTTCTTAATTATATTAATAAATCATTGTTTGGTGAAAAAAAAAATAGAAGAAAAAAAAGAAGTTAATAAACAAAATTTATTATGCCACTAATAATCATTCTCTTTCTAATTCATACATTAATAGACCGATGTTAAAACTAGATTTCTATAAATAAATTTGCATTGAAAATACAAAATGAGATTCTTTGTTAAATAAAATAAAACTTTAAAACTATATTTTTTTGTAAAATCGATGGACTATTTTTTTAGAATTATTTTGGTTTTTTTTTAAAAAAAAATTAGAATTATTTTTTTGTTTTTCTATTTTCTTATCTAATTTTGAATACCGTTATCTGTTTTATAATTTTTGTTTGAATAGCGTTATTTGTTTGTGACAACGGTTTTTTTTGTTATTTATGTTGAAATAATAATTTTAGTTTATTTTAAACACTAATTATAACAAAAACCTTATTAATGTTTTTTTTTGTGATTAAGACTTAATTCCGTTTGTCTATCCCTCTATCTGGTTTAGCTTCTTCGTTTTTTTTTTTCTGTTGTTCTGTTTAAACGAAGACTTAGTTTAATTTGATTTATTTGTATTTTGGGTCAAAATTCTCCTAATGGCCAAGTAACATGTTGGTAATTATGGTCATCTTTTAGGCTCAATAGTGTGTTGCCTTCATAACAAATAGAATACACACCAAAGTAAATTACCTTCGTTATATATTTTTTTTGGTAAACATTTTTTTAGAAATAACGATTGTTGCCATCATGAAAACACTGAAAGGATCATATTTCACCTCCTGCTAATACTAATGGATATTACTCAACCACTTTTGAGGGCGATTGACCCGTGCTGTTGTTGTTCCCTTTTTGTGCCCAGACTTCTCACATCCTCTCCGTAGAGGTTAACGTTTGTTTCTCTTGAATTTGGATACCCTAACATAAATGAGCGATTTAAAATGTGTTGTGTTTGAATTAGTTTGGATGTTTGAATTAGTTTGGTATATTCGATGACATTTGGAAAGATGGAACTACTGTCCTCCACATCCAATCTACTAGAGGGACAACATACATCGTACACTTTAGATTCGTTGTCAAAAAAATACTCTGCACATGAAAGGAAGAATGTAAAAAGACTATAACCACCAATAGTATAACACATTAAAAATCCCAAGCAGAAAGGTGGGATTATCCTTTTTTTTTTTTTAAGCTTAAGAGTATGAATGTGAATCATCTTGGTCCAAAGATTCGGAAAACCAGATATCATTCTATAGTGTTTTTCAAAAAAAAATTAACAGGCATCTTTCATTAAACCAGACACGAT
Organism: Sisymbrium altissimum; assembly: GCA_900406495.1. NCBI lineage: Eukaryota > Viridiplantae > Streptophyta > Magnoliopsida > Brassicales > Brassicaceae > Sisymbrium > Sisymbrium altissimum. Next base: position 11,370 of record OVBI01002134.1, on the reverse strand, counting down.
ATTAGGAATTATAATGAAGTATACATGATAAATATCAAAAGCTTAATCTCTACTGCTGCTTTCATCTATGAAGCTCATAAGCTCTAGCACCGCCAGACCCTGAAGACCTTTCCTGGCTTCGATACCTTGCAGCAAGAATAGCTTAGTTACCGACAGTTTCTCAACAGACTGAAACAGAACATAACAACGATTCTTAATTGAAAGATTTGTTTTCTTTCTTAGCAAACCTCGCTGCAACCGTACATTATATAAAAGAAGAAAAATTTATATGATATATCTCAAAATATTAAAATTCAAAAGAAAAGTGAAGTTTTCTCCTACATATCATTATCTTCTTACATAAACATTCTTTGTTTTTTCTCTGGTCAAAATCACCACCTTTTCCAAAATTTGTACTTGCATAAAGTCTCTATGCTTAGCACAAACATTATCATATCTTAATCAAAAATGCTCTAAAAAGTTCATGAGTAAAAGATGATACAATCAGAAAACCCAAAAAAATTTGTGCTTTATACCAGAACTGGATCGTGTACCCGTAAACTATTCACATGCAGATCTGAAATTAAGTGGAAGAACTCTTGTGTCATTCCTAAGTGATGTCATCTAAATGATGCTCTTGGTAGCCATTCTTGTCATGGTTTCAATTGAGGAGCTTTGATGAGTGAATACTTTCGAAGCTTTGGCATCGTATTTATGGTTTGAGGTCGGGAGAAGTGAAGAGACGAATGAAGACATTTGGTTTAGGATTTAACGAAGCAATTACGGGAGGGATGTGATTAGATATTGTTTGGAAACGGCTATGAAACAGATTCAAATCGACATGGAGGAGGAGGAGAGGAGAGGAAGGGCAGCCATCACGGTGAGAGAAGTTGAGACGGTGAAGAAAAGGGAAAACGTTTTCGTAGAGAAGAAAAATCTTGGGCCTGGTTTTGTTTGTGGAATACCAAATTAACTCTTGTTTTTTTGTTCATTGATCGTGTAAATTTAATGTACAATCTGTTGTAACCCAATTTGTATTGGGTTGTGCATTTTAATGGGTTATGCATCTTTAGTATTTTGTAATCTTTTGTAATTTGCAATGCATATTAATCTCCTTAATTTGTAATCGATTGTTGGGAATAAAACTATGCAACACTTGATGATTTGTAATTTGTATAGGTAGATTTATGACATGGCTTTAAAAGTGATATGGAGGCACTAAAAAGAGAGGGATGAATCTCTTTTATATAAAGGAGATTTGACTATGTATTTTTATAATAATTTTATAGCATAAGTGGTGCTTTTTATATTTTATGGTTTTACAGTCATTTCATGTCAAAATTGTAAAAAGAACAAAATAAGACTAATTCAAAATCCATAAGTGATTTGGAGATAAATTAATAATCTAAAATCTAAAAATCTCAAAAAGTGCAATTTTAAGTAATAAAATAGATTCTGAGTACTATAAGTCAAGCTCAAGATGAAGCTTTTTGAGTTAGCTCTCATATGAAAGTGGAATTAGGTGATTTGGAGTTCTTGTTAGAGAGATTTTCAAGGTCTAGTGAATACATGTCTATGTAACCAATAGAAGCTAGTGGAGAAAGATGGCTAAGGCTCACACAGGGTACACCCATGCTTACTATATCCGAGACTTCCTCATTCTCATTTCCAGGTGGCCAAGCTCGAACCAAAGACCTAAGGGGCCATTTCCATCCAAGGATGGCCTAATTTTACCTTTTTCTTTTTTACTTCCTAAACCTCAGCCTAAATGACTTAATTAAGCCTCTCCTTAAACTTTATATTTTTGGTTTTAACTCTTTACTAGACTGATAGCACCCCATATCAAAGGACACATGCACAATATCAGTTTTAGTTTAGATATTGCTTTTATTTTATTTGTTAAAAGAGATTGAAGAGGATTGTTCAACCTTTATTAAAAAAATTTGGTGAGTTCTTTTAACCATATTCTCTTTAATAGAAGTTCTAAACTTTTTATTGATTCTCTTTATTTTTTTCACCAGAGTAGATCTTTTGTTAGATTGTGAAATTCAATGAATATATGACATAACTTTTTATAGACAAATCTATTAAGGTTTATTCTCAATATTTTATTTGATCTCACTTAATTCATGTATTATATATTTCTAGTGTGATTTAGCAGTCTTGAGTGGATCAAATATTAACATAAACAACAATTAAACAAATATAAAGCTCTTAATAAAGAAGGGTTTATGAAGGGAGGTATAACATGATTTTAGAAGTTATAGAAAATTTTGTCTTACATTGAACAATGTTATTTTGTTAAGTATGTGTCTCTTTACATATTATCAATCATGACTATGTTATAGAAAAGTATATAAATGCTCAACCAATAATTGAGGCGTATATATAACAAATATTACCTCTTTCATATTTTGTAAGATTTCCCTTTTACATATTCATCTGAAATCTTAACAAAAGAAAATGGTCATAGTTCACATCTAAGTGCTAAAAGGTTTGCTAACCAAAATCATTTATTTTGACACATGAACGAGGTCTTAATCATTAGAAAGGCCCTGGGCCAGTGCTGAATATTCTATACCCCCAAGCATGCTAAAATATTTGGCCCACTAATTATTAAATTATGAAAGCAAATATATTAAAACGGGAAAACTGTCATTTAAAGCATGAATTTTTAAAATGTGGCTATTTAAAGCATCAACTTTGACGAACGCCATTTAAAGCATGAATTTTCATTGACTATTTTTTAATGCATCAAGTTTCGTTGACCAGGCCAAAATGAGCATGACGTTAACTCATATAACATAGCTATTAACCGGCGTTATCATCCTCCGTTAATCAGAAGTTATTTAAAGGACGAATTTTCAAAATGAAGTCATTTAAAACATGAATTTTCAAACTGAGACCATTTAAAGCATGAACTTTGAATATAGGCCATTAAAAGCATGAACTTTGGATGTAGGTATTTTAAGCGTCGATTTTTGGTGACTGTTTTTTTATAAGCATTGCGTTTTTTTAAGGTAGCCAAAATGAACATGACACTACCACATTTAACATAACTATTAACATGTATTAAATAAGCGGTTAAACAACATCGTTTCAGTTCCCTTGCCAAAATGATCATAACGTTACCACATTTTAAAAATTCATATAAGTTTCAGTACATTGATTTGTAAAAATCAGGAGCGGTAACATTTCTTCCTTGTCTCATGATATTTTCAGACATTAATGATACAATTGTATAAAACCTCATCACGTTGAAGAATAACAATTTAATTTTTATTTGTGCTAATTTTTAATGTGTATTTTCCAAGTTGATTTACATAAGAAACTCAAATGTGAACACTTAAGTTAGTTTTTACCATATGAATATCTGTTTTTTTTTTTTCAGTTTTTATGTTTTGAATTTTCTCTTATTCTCATAGATAAACAATGCCCAGGAGGATTTATCATTAATATTTGAAACTATCATGAGACGAGGAAGAGGTGTTTACCGCTCCTGATTTTACGAATCAATGTACTGAAATTTTATATGAATTTTTAAAATATGATAACGTTATGATCATTTTGGCAAGGGAACCAAAACGATGTTGTTATTTAACCGCTCATTTAATACATGTTAATATTTATATTAAATACGGTAGTTTCATGTTCATTTTGGTTATTTTAACGAAGCTTAATGCTTATAAAAACAGTGGACGAAAGTACATACTTAAAATACCTACATCCAAAGTTCATGTTTTTAATGGCCTATATTCAAAGTTCATGCTTTAAATAGCCTTAATTTGAAAGTTCATGTTTTAAATGACCTCAATTTGAAAGTTCGTGCTTTAAATGACACTTTTTCCAAACTAATACGATGTTGTTTATGACTAACGGAAGATGATAACGCTGATTAATATCTCTGTTACAGAAGTTAACGTCATGCTTATTTTGGCCTGGTCAAAGAAACTTGATATTTAAAAAAAATAGTCAACGAAAATTCATGCTTTAAATCACTTTCATCAAAGTTCATGCTTTAAATCGCTTTCATCAAAGTTCATGCTTTAAATGACCATAATTTATAAGTTCATACTTTAAGTGACATTTTGCCCTATTAAAACCTCCAACAAAAAAACTCGAACCTATAAACTTCTACTTCCTGGATTGGGCATATGTCATTATTAATTCGAATTGCATATGAATACGGTATACCACTAGAGCAGATAGCATTTTGGTTAAAACGTTTGGGTCTGTAAACTATTACATATATATTCAAAGTTCATACTTTAAATAGCTTCAATTTGAAAGTTCATGTTTTAAATGACCTCAGTTTGAAAGTTCGTGCTTTAAATGATATTTTTTCCAAACTAATACGATGTTGTTTATAACTAACGGAAGATGATAACGCCGGTTAATATCTCTGTTACAGAAGTTAACGTCATGCTCATTTTGGTCTGGTCAACGAAACTTGATGTTTTTAAAAAATAGTCAACGAAAATTCATGCTTTAAATCGCTTTCATCAAAGTTCATGCTTTAAATGACCATAATTTATAAGTTCATACTTTAAATGATATTTTCCCCTATTAAAACCTCCAACAAAAAACTCTAACCTATAAACTTCTACTTCCTGGATTGGGCATATGTCATTATTAATTCGAATTCATATGAATACGGTATACCACTAGAGCAGATAGCGTTTTGGTTAAAACGTTTGGGTCTGTAAACTATTACACAATTTATTCCCCCAGCTCCCCCACGACCGCTCTGGAAAGATCTTATATATTACTTGTAAATAACTGCCTTACAAGAACACACAAGGGAGTGGTAATTCTGATACATGAAGGAGGCCTTAGTCATTAGAATGGCCTATTCACAAGGAATCAATTTGGAAGATAGAAAAAAGAAAGACGTAAAATGTAGGAACTCGCGGTTGAGTGCGGAGATGGAAATTCTAACGAACCCTCCTGCAATTAAGCCTGACCTCGTTACCATTCCCACTGATACTACTCATCTTGATCATGGATTTCACAAAAGCCTTCTCGTACTCTTTCATGGAAGTTGCGTACTTGGCAACAAGTTTCTTAGTAGAAGGCATGGTGAGAAGTGCTTGGTCAGATGAGAAGAGTGATTGGCCTTGCATAAGCATCTTGTAATACATATTGTCGAATGAATTTGTGCTTGCGTCCATGGTCGCTCCAGCGTTCTTAACGTTGTTATGGGCTGGGCAAATTCTTCTCAAGCTTGCCGCGAATGATGGGTTTAGTGTTGGGTCAACCTGTTTTTGTGTGCTGAAGTTGTTAATCCTATTCTGGAACGACGAGCAGTGGGCGAATCCTAGTGTGTGTCCTCCTGCAATATCATAAGAAAATTACAAAATTATAGCATTAATACAGAAATAAGTAAGTTAGTTTTTTTTTTAACAAAAGGTAAGTTAGTTAAAACTCTATTATTGTATCTGTACATTGTACGTAATGTACAAAAATAAAAATAAACACCACACACCCAGTATGCCACGTCAGTTGTTTTGATGACCGCCTAAATGCCAACTATTTTTGGATTTTTCTTTTCATATTTGTATGTTATATTTTTTGCATTTTTCAGATAAATATTTGATAAATTTTTGTTAATATATATTAATGATTCGTCTAGGCCATCAAAATCAAGGCACTCTGCTGGTTGAAATAGCCGAGCATATAGGTGGCAAAGCGACATCTTTGCGTAGTATATTTTATATACGTGAGAATGTTAATTAATACCTTTTTTTTTTTAAAGAGAATGTTAATTAATACCAGAGAGAACAACAAGATCGTGCATAGAAAGGCCTCTTTGGCCAAAACTCTGACGCAACTGAGAGATGTTGAAAGTAGGAGCTGGTAATTGTCTCGTTTCTATTGCCTTTGATATTCTTCCATCTTTTCTCCCTTTCGGGACTTCCCATGTAGGGCCTCCTGACTATAGTAACATCCACACAAATAATTTATGTGCAATATCCCTTAGTTAAATTATCAAATAAATTAGTATGATAAATGAGATGGTGAGAGACTGAGAGACTAACGAGAGCGACAGCATCTCTTGCCGCGAGAGAAACGATGTCGGCACAGGAGACGATACCAGGACATTGCTCTTCTAATGCCTTCTTTGCATTGTCAATCACATAAAACGCATGAAGTGAGATGTTAGGAGGTCCATCTTTCTCTGCTTTGTTGTTTCCCTTCGAGTCCAATAGCACTGACGCATCACATCCCTTTAAATCATCAAAAATATTCACCAATAACGTTATTTCCTTACTATATACACATAAGATGGAAAGATCACAAAGATGTCGTGTGCAAGTAGTAGCTACCCTGACGAAGCAATCGTGGAAATGCATCCTCAAGAGAGCGGCAGGGACAGTTTTGTCATTTGACATCGCTTTCTTGACTGCATTGGTTACAATTTGGTCGGCTTGTGGACATGAGTGGTCGTAGTAGTGAGGACTGAGTGCTTCGATGTCGAAAGAAACCGCTAGGATGATTGTGAGAAGGAGGCTGAGCAAATGTGCATTCATTTTGGGCAAACTTATTGAAATCTTATTTGCTTACAAATGTTTCAACAAATATTTTGTGATAAAACAGAAAAAGAAATGTATTTAGAGCGAATATTTTCGGTTGCTTAGGTGATGGAGGCTTAACAAGAATTTATAGGTATAGGTAAAGGTGTTCAAGTTTCGGGTGATGGAGTTGTTAATGAGGCGACAAGGTTGTTAAGCAAATTAGGTCATGAAGACAAGACTCGTTTGGTTAATTGTGGTGGAGTAGAGTCTAAGCATTTGTTAATTAGATTCTTGAAAATGACAGATCAAAACAAAGGAAAAAAAGTTCAATAGGGAATAATACGTGTGTGGTATGAGATATTTATTGTGCGTCGAATATTAACGAATTCTTAAGAATATTGGTGGACTTTGACATGTACTATTGAAACTGTAATTAAATAACCAAGTAGACACCATTTGGTTGTGATAGAGTAGTGTTTAAAATTTGTAAATTAGATTCCTGGAAATGACAGCCCAATATATACAAAATAAAAAAAAGCTAGCGATAATATGTTGGTGGTACAAGTGATTTATCGTCTACGTAAATTTTCTCAAGAAAGTTAATGGAATTTGACGTTTGATATTACAATTCTAAACAACCAATTCTGCTTTTAAGATATTCAAACAACTAATAAGTATGTTTTTAATAATATTATAACAACCTACCAATCATGTCAAAAAAGAAAGAAAAACATTATTGTTTGTTGATTACGGCAATGCAAAGAGTACAGTGTCTCAAACGGTATATAATTGACTCATTGTCCACGTGTACAATGGTCACTGGGCGCCTGTTTTCTTCTTATTTTTTTGAGATTGTTGGATCGAAAACCTGTTTTCTTCTTCTTGTTTTCGTGCTGTGTGGTAAGCAACTCTTTTTCTGTTTAGTGTTTAGGATGGACGAATATTCATATGGGTCTCCCCAATGGTTTAGGTGTCAATTTCTTAATAAATTTGTAAGGCTGATTTTAATAGTAACCATTAAAAAAATAATAAACATGAAAAAAAAGAATGAAAGAAAAATAAAATAAGAAAAATGAAGAATATTTTTTTTCTTTCTAAATTTGATATGTAATATTTTAATTTTTTAATTTTCTATAAATCAAAAATAATAAAAAGGAATTATATGTAACTAGTGATTTCACATCAGAATTTAGTTTAAACTAAATGATAATCAAACATTTATAACTTAGGGCTTAATTGGTTCACCCCCTACCATCCGCAAACGCAGCTTTTGCGGATGATAGCGGTTATCAGCGTTTGACAACAATCACACAAAACGCATTTTACCGCTTTGTACCGCTCCAAATCGCTCAAATTCAAAAGCTGCTTTCCGCTAGCGTTTGCGGTTGCGGGTAGGTAATAAAAAAATAAAAATAATAAATTAATTTTAAAAATAATAAAATTGATTTAAAATAATAGAAAATATATATAAAATAAGTCAGTTAATAAAAAAATTTAATAAATTAAAATTTTTAAAATTAACTATTAAAANATGAATAAATTTGATATTTTATATTGATTATTCACTAAACACTTATCATAATTTTATATTAATAAATTTTTAAAATTAAATTCTTTTAATAATTAATTTTATTACAATAATATACATTTTTGATATTTTATATAGTATATAATATGGTTATATTGTTAAATTTTTGTTTAACCGCTGTTGCATCCGCTAGTCAACCAGTCATAATTCTCCCGCAAACGCATCAGTTTTTAACCGCAGTACCAGTCGTATGAATCGCTTAATAACGCTTAAAACCGCAACCGTTCGTTTCCGTAAACTCCCGCAACCGCAACCGCAACCGCTGCGGTTAAACCAGTCAAGCCCTTAATTAGAGCTGATGCCAATATTACTATTAAAATCTTTGGATGATAATACTCAAACAAGATAATAGCTTTGACACAATAATAAGTGTTATTTAGAAAATTCTAATGCGATTCTTGATACGAGTGCCAAGATACAAAGATTTTAAAACAAAGATTCCCAAATAAAGATTATCAGATTCTTTAGGCATTGCTTAGCACAGATGCAAAAAAAAAAAATACTATCTCATTGTAAAAGGTAAGCGAGACTTATATATAACAAACTCTTCACAACTATTCTCAAATACATTTTTCAAATCGCCTACTCTTTATCGTCTTCATCTAGATCCTCGTCATTGTCGCTTATGTCCACAACAATAACCTCTAAATTTTGACTCCAACTTCAAAAAATTGTCAATAGAATTAAAAAATGATAATAAATATGACATGAAGTAACACGAATATACAGTCGCTAGGTTTATTCGTCATTCCTCATCTCTTTGACTTCGTCAATGTCCAAGTTAAACCAAAACCAAGAAATCAATTTCTCATCTATAAGAGGTAAATCAAATAACAAATAATGCGGAAAGTTAGCAAAACAACAACGATGACAGCATCAAAACGGTGAATGATATTATATGCCAAATACTACGTTTACCTTTATCACTGACACACAAATCACCAAGGACGCAGATCACTGATCTACCACACGAGTTAATACCATTCCATGTCTCATAGAACTCAACAGCAATCTTCCCGGTTGCAATCACCTCTAGATCAAACCCTCTTTTATTCGACACTAATAACACGACTTAGATTTACGATATATCTTGAAGCAATAAAGAAACACTTACTCCGTATCTCTACGCTGAAGACGGACTTGGCATACACGCCTATGCATTTCTGCAGGCAAAAAGCTGTCTTCTACCACTTTCAGTTGTTCAACACGATGAACAACGTCTAATACATCTTTTTCAAATCATAGAATTCCTGTTCTCGACCAACCATATTCCCAAACGAAATCTACCAACAGGATAAGGTAAGTCCACAATCTCATCTAGCATCAAATCTTTAAATAGAAGAAGCCTATTTATGGTGATAAAAAATCTAACTTGATTAAAACTCTCCCACCACCAAAAATAATTTAGAAAAAAAAAAATTATTTATTGAAGATTTTAATCTAGATATATACAGTTATATAAGAAGAGTAAGTTAAATATTGGCACATCACAAATTTGTAAACGTATATATTTTTTTCGGATCGACATCCTATTATTATCGGAAAAGCAAAGTAATCGGTTTATAAGTAGACGTATCTTTTGGAAGTCGCACCCACTAAGGGTTAGAAATATATTCTCTATTTCTAGAGAAAAGATATCAAAACACTAATGATGAATAACACAAAAAAGAAATAAAAACAATCAAGACTTAAATGTTAAACAATCAAACTAATCAGAGACAAAACTAGGAACGTATACCACACCCTTTAAATAATTTAGGAGAATATTTACAATAAATTTGAATACAGTTTAAAATGTAAAATTATCATTTATAAAAATAGAAATAAATACTATTTATGATCCAAGCATCATAAGCCACTGTAAATATAAATCTATAAGTAATAAATTAACCAATAATAACTAAACTTGTAAATTGTGAATGTTCTCAACTCACAAAAAAGAAAACTAATAAAATAAAAATTACTACTTTCACTACAATTTTCAACGTTTAAAATCAGATTATCAGAATATACCGTCTCAGTTCCCAATGTTTGAGATGCAATTCTAGTGGATTGTGTTTTTATTCAGGTCGGATCATGCTTCCATCAAAGGAAGATATGCTAATATACATTAAAACGTTATATGTAATACTTGAGGTCCAATGAATTTCCAAGAGATATTATCACTATTTAGGTATTACGTAAGTAAGAATTTCTTTAACTTACTTATTGTGAGACCAAAGCTAAACGGAACACATTGACGTTTCTTTTGTTGTTCTGCACCATATCTAAACCAAAATCAAAGATGAAAATTTTTATCTTCCCTATTTTTTTTTACTAATCAGCAATCAACGCACCAAATCTTCTCGCAAAATCGATATCCAATGTAGCCTGAATCTTAGTACCCTACCAACAACACAATTTGTGTAGTCATCAATAAATGTAAGTTCGTAAAAAGGTATCCAGTGATAATTTAGTGTCTCCATAGATGTTGGTCTTTAAATAACAATACAATAAAAAATTATAAAAGTACTTGAAATGCAAATACCAAATACCAAAGGGATCGAAATTCGATTCGGTTAGAATATATTACTTTTCATGAGGGATTTTATATAACAATTTTTGGTTGGACATATATTTACTGTTTATCTGACAAATGTAGCTATCATATAAGTATTTGCGAAGACAATTTGGCCTCAGAATGAAAGTTGAAAGTATAATTACTGTTTTGCCATTAATGAAATACAAAAAGGGTTGGGGTAATGATGTCTTTTTATAATTAATTAAAATAAATTAATTTTTTTAATAATAATCAAATTAAAATTTAGACGAAAATTCTAAATGGAAAGATAATCTTATAAATTTTATTGTCATATCAAAAAAATATTTATCTGCCGAAAGATATTTAGATTTTAAAATATAGCAAGTGAATCTTATATATATATGGTTATCACGTTATAGAAAAGGAAAAAAAATGGATTTAAACAATCAAAAAAAATATTCGGTGGTTTTGATTGTTATAATTACCTAAAAAGATAAGATTGTCGTCTCAAAAAGATATTTATCTGCCGAATAAAAATTAATATTTAAAATATAAGAAGCGAATCTTCTATATATGTTTATCGGGTTATAAAAAAAGGAAAAAATGGATTTAGAGAGGTAAAAAAAATATTTGGTTGTTTCAGTTATTATAATTTCCTAAAAAGATAAGGAATTAAGCATGATATTCTGATATTCGTATTTATCTTAACCCTAATCTTCTTTGCGTATAAATATATATCACATGTACACATGACCATTCATCGTTCT
>OVBI01002133.1:0-23742 GCA_900406495.1 Sisymbrium altissimum | reverse complement strand
GAATTGGAGATTTTTGTACTCATTGGAAAAATTCAGAATGGCAAAGCCTAAAAGTAAGATTATTCCTAGCTCCACTTATATTTTATCATTTGAGAATATGTTTTCAAAATAGTACTAAGTAAAATCTACTAACTTTATTTGTATAGGTGCAATGGGATGAAGCTGCAACAATCCCAAGACCCAATAAAGTCTCTCCATGGGAGATCGAGCCTTTAACATATTCATCAAATATTCCGGAGTCATATTTTCTAAAAAATAAACGTCAACGCGAAGTACATGAATTTGGTAAGGAAACATTATTTAACAGGTAAAAAATTCTCGGTTAATTAGTTCTCATTCTGTTTCCATATATAGACTCGAATCTATGGAATCATACATTGACTCAAAGCCAAGAAATTGGATAGTCAAGTATACAATCTCCAATGAAGATTCCTCAACTTAGCTGTCATAATGAAACTGATGATTCTAAGATTCCATCTGGTTGGCCAATGAGGTACTCATATCCTACCATGTCCAAACCGAACGACAATGACCAAATGGCCCAACCAATGAAAGAAAAGTTAACCACTAATGAACCCGCTAGTTACAAATTGTTTGGAGTTGATCTAACGACTCCCACAAGAACAAATGATACCATGGGACTCATTGAATCAAACCAAAATTCTATAATTTCCAAAACCTTTGAAGAAAACAATCCTGTCCAAATTCAAGGCAAGCCAATCAGTTCTAGTAGAAGTCGTACTAAAGTATAAAAAATATAATTATTTTCTTAGTCTTTACTTATTAGTTAATCCTAAATAGTATCATCATCTGCTTATTCTTTACGTATTAATCAATTCTAAAACTATTTATTGTCTATAACTAGAACATTAAGAAACATAAATTTTATTGTTGTTTATAAGAAGAAATTTAATTTTTATATATGCTAACACCCATATTTTTTTATATATTCTGATACATTATATATAATCTAAATTACCAAGTTGACTTTTTCAAGTATATTGAGACGATTATGTTTAGTTCACGTGTTTTTGATATGGTTATTAACCAGGTTCGTATGGAAGGTGTTACTATAGGAAGAATTGTGGATTTAACTATTTTTAATGAATATAATCAAATGATCGACGAATTAGAAAAATTCTTTGATATCAAAGGTAAGCTGCATATGAATAATCAATGGAAAATAGTTTTCAAAGATAATGAAGGAGATATGATGCTTGTTGGAGACGATCCATGGCCATAAGTTTCTTCTTTCTTTGTCTCTTAATTTTTGGATAAAAATTAATGAGTATTTTTTATTTTTTGTAGCGAGTTTTGCAACATAGTGAAGGAAATAACTATATGTTTGGAAAAAAGATGCTAAGATATGGAGTAGAGAAGGTGACTAAACATTAATAATAACAATGTTACCACCAGATTTCAACAACAATTAAAAAGAGTTTTAGTTTGAAAAAAAGAGTTGTTTGCTTAATAATAATAATAATAATAATAATAATAATAATAATAATAATAATAATAATAATAATAATAATAATAATAATAATAATAATAATAATAATAATAATAATAATAATAATAATAATAATAATAATAATAATAATAATAATAATAATAATAATAATAATAATAATAATAATAATAATAATAATAATAATAATAATAATAATAATAATAATAATAATAATAATAATAATAATAATAATAATAATAATAATAATAATAATAATAATAATAATAATAATAATAATAATAATAATAATAATAATAATAATAATAATAATAATAATAATAATAATAATAATAATAATAATAATAATAATAATAATAATAATAATAATAATAATAATAATAATAATGTGTTTTTAGTTTAAAAAACAAAATTATTGTGTTTTCATCGTATATAAATAAAAACAAATTACTGTTGTTGTAACATTGTATTAAGCTTTTTCATAATTCATAAATAAAAACAAAATATTTTTCTTATCATATTCTATTATGCTTTTTTTTTTGTCTTTGTTAACAAATTCTAACGTATTTATGATCATACTATAGTTTTATGGTTTAACAACTGAACTTAATAATTATTTAGGTGTATTTTTCTACGAAATTTACATAATATTTAATATATTATGATTTAATTTACTCAAAATTAGACTCTATATTCCAACTTAAGCGTTAAGGTTTCTAATGTTTTAATTGCATAAGTATGATTAAAAATAGAATGTTAACTCAATATTATGTAATAATTTATTGAATTTTTAATTATACATGAATTAGATAGTTATATGTGGTTAAATTGAAAAAATGTACCTGCAAAACATTAAACTATGTACATGTATGATTTCATAATTTGGAAAGTAAATCAGAACCTGATTGAAGTGGAATCGAAATAAATTAGGACAAAAAAATAGATTTTTTTTTTTTTTCTTTTACATAAAAAGATTCATCTTCAAAATGGCCAAATCTTTTGTAACGTAAAATAAAAGGAAATTATAATGCAATGGAAATATAATTACAGTAACATAAAAATTTCCAGATATGTGACAATTAATTGGGTTTCTCTAAAACGTGGACAATTACTATCAAAAGTTTATTAAGAGGAGTGTATTCAATCAAAAGTTGGAAGTGATTTGTATTAAAATGACAAAATCATATGTTATTCAAACATTGATTTAAAAAAAACCATTTAAGATCCAGTGTTATTGAATTTTTAATTTTAAAATATACTCTTAAATCCATTGTTATTAAAAATATTTTAAATAGTAAATTTTAGGAGATATACAGTGATTTGAAAGTGTTGTGGTGGGATTTCTTAGTAATAGATAATTTTCTAGAGTTATTTAATTAAAATCATAATAATTTTCCTAATTAAGCTAAAATTGTCTAAACACTCATTAAAAATCAATTCACTGCGAATATTCTCAAATACAAGATTGAATACATCCCTTTCAATTTATTGTTAAAATTTTAAAGATGTTTATGGAACCTTTTAATATATTTAAGATACTTAAAATGTTGTTGGGACCAAATTTACCACTATCACTTTGTGAAAGATAAGTTGTGAGAAGACTCCAAAAGTCTTACCAACCAGATAGGTATATGCAAACATGTCATTACTGTTCTTAAAATATTTATTGTAACCAAGACGAGCAGCCCACTATCTGTTTGAGTATAACTGCCATATAACCCAGACTATCCCTGCCATGCAACGCATTGTTTCACACTCAATCTCCAATAACATAAAGAAAGTCCAACAAAGATTTATAACTTCACTACTCTTACTTCCCTAATTCATCTAAAACACTCTTAAGCAAATCTTAATTATAAAATAAGATAATTATTTGAAATTTGAAAGTTTTCTAATCTAATATTAAGTTAATTTTTGTTTAATAGGAATTTATAGATAATTTTCTTATCTTATATTTTTAATTAAAAATTTTAATATTAAGTTAAAATTTTAATAGAAATTTATAGATAATTTTCTTATCTTACAATTTAAATTAGAAAGTTTCCTAGTCTAAAACTATTTTTTTGTGTAATAGATAATTTTCTTATCTTATGTATTTTTTCATTAACAATACAATTATAAAATTTAGAAATTTTGTTTAATTTTTAATGTTGAAGTGGAATGATAATATTGGTTCATTTAAAATTTTAATTCTATATGAAGACTCTCAATGACATTTAACCTCAACTTTTTCTTGTTTATTAAATTTCTTCTTATTTATTTATGTCACCATATCTATTATAGATTATATATAATTAATTATAAAGATGACACAATTATTTTCCATTAAAAATTTTTCTAATCTAATATTAAGTTATTTTTATTTAATAGAAATTTATATATAATTTTTCTTATCTTTTATTTTAAATTAGAAAGTTTCTTAATCTAATATTAAGTTAACTTTTTATTTAATAGAAATTTATAGATAATTTCCTAATTTTATATTTTAAAATAGAAAGTTTCATAGTCTGATATTAATTTTTTTGTTTGATAGAGATTTATAAATAATTTCATTATCTTATATTTTTTTCTGTTAGAAATACAATTATAAAATTTAAAAAATTTCCTTAAAATATTAATTTAATTTTTTGGTTAATAGAAATGAATAGATAATTTCCTAATTTTATATTTTAAATTAGAAAGTTTTCTAATCTAAGATTAAGTTTTTTTTGTTTGATATAAATTTAAAGATAATTTCCTTATCTTATATATTTTTCTTTTATTAATACAATTATAAAATTTAAAAATTTTCCTTAATTTATAATGTTGATGTGTTGTGATAAATTTCCTTAAAAAATTAAGTTAAATTTTTGTTTAATAGAAATTTATAGATAATTTTTTAGTTTTATATTTAAAATTAGAAATTTTCCTAATCTAGGATTAATTTTTTTTTTGTTTGATAGAAATTTAAAGATGATTTCCTTATCTTATATATTTTTTCTATTATTAATACAATTATAAAATTTAGAATTTTTTCTTAATTTATAACGTTGATGTGGAATGATATTATTGGTTGTTTAAAAACATTTTAATCCTATGTAGAAAAATTCAATGACATTTAGCCTCAACTTTTATATACTACTAGATGATCCTAAATTCCTACTGACAACACTAACTTAAAGTAGCACTGCAGTTACCAAACATATCAAGAACCAACAATTGACATACTCAAAACTGAAATCTCTGTTAGTAGTGAAAAGCTCAGACGTAAAGACTGAATGAAAGAGTGAAACTATAAAATCTTGATGGTTTTATGTGCAATGTCCCATGACCGGATAAGACATATATCAAATATAGTTATTGTCCTTCATCAGCATCAATGACTAGCATCAAGGACAAAGAAACTGATGAGAATGTAAAGGACAAAGAAACTCTAACAGCAAAAATCATCAGAAGGTGCAATAGCATCAGGTTTGGCTCTCCTTACAATCTGTTTCAGGACACCACCAGCTCCACTCAAATCAGTTGTATCCCCCATAACTTCAAAGAAACCTACTTCACCAGAAAATTTATAATAACTAATACATTATTGTATTAAAAAGTCTTACATGACTGTACTAAGATGAACTTATACACTAAGACTACACAAATCCTATTCAAACCACATCAACTAAATAGAATCATTTAAGAGTGACTTTAAGTTTTCATTTCTTATTTGTGTCAGCTCTCAGTGTTCCCAACTTTTATATATTGTCCAATTTCTTTACTTAAAACTATAAAAATCGTTATATTCTCCAAAACTCCATCCTCACGAAGACTTTTCGCCCTGTATATATAGACTAGTTGCAATTTGGAGCGGTAAAGCCAAAGAAAATGTTGGATTCTGAAAAGGAAAAAAAACTGATATGATTACAAACAAATGTTGAGAAAGCAAATTCATACATTTATTCATAATTTTATTATAGCAAGGATGGAGACACATGATACTCTTAACAAGTGGTGCTTTGATTAAGTAAAAGAGTGAACGATCCTCATAAACCCGTCCTGTTTATAGGAAGTGAGAATGTGGCCAATGATGAGTCCACAGAACACACCTGGCACATAGCTTATTGCAACAGCTACCCAGCTTAATATTTCTTTTTTCTCCTCCTCCGCCACAGGTTTCTTGAAGCGGAGCACCACACCTTGTGGTATTGGACCTTCAAGCCTGTTGTAAGAAAAGTTCATCTCTGCTAAAAACGTGAGTTTCCCGAGCTCTGGTGGGATTTTGCCAGATAATGTGTTATAAGATAGATCCAATGATTGGAGATTGGTCAAGTTCGCAAAAGATGGTGGAATGTGGCCAGTGAAAGCGTTGTTTGACATGTTAAACACGATCAATTCCTTGAGTAAACCCATAAATTCAGGAATATCTCATTCCAGTCTGTTTCCGGAGATATTGAAGGCTTTGTACATTGCAAAAACAATCCCTACCAGCTCCATCTTCAATCCTTTGTTTATCAGACCCAATGATTGTTGGTAGTATTCTAAGGTAATATCTCCTCCAAACCTAAGCGGAGTAGAATATTCAATGTCTATAAACGATAACATTTGACTCCAACCAGCAAAGTAGTCTGATGGCAAAACTCCAGTGAAGTGATTTTGCCGAAATGTCAAAGATTCGCAGCCTGGGAAAACAGAAAGAATCGTCAGGATAAGATATTGGCCCATAGATATCATTAGAATGAAGGACAAGAAACTGTAGACTAGGCAACAATTCTAGCCTGAATGGAAACTTGTCACTGAACTTATTGTTTTCAAGATTCAAAAACTTGAGATGAGTGCAGTTGATCAAAGACTTTGGAAGTTTTCCTGATAACTGGTTGTGACCAACATCAAGTGATCTCAACTGATCACTTATAGATTCCTTTGGAATAACACCAGAAAGACTGTTCTTCGCAAGATGTAGGACCCAAAGATTAGTCTTGAAATTCTCAAAACACTCAGGAATGGAACCACTAAAGTTGTTGTTGGATAAAATAAAATGAAAATGAGCGAAAAGTCTTCAAAACTCCATCCTCAGTTTTATCTGATTGCCTCAAGTTGGCAGAACTTACTTACTTCCGTGGAGTTTGTACATAAGCAACAATTCATAAAAGAGTTCATAGAGCAGGGGACGAAGTGGAAAACATCTAGCGTTATAAATCCTCTCCTGATCACCCGGTTGCTGGATCTAATGAGCTCTCACTTGGAACAGAAAATGTGAGAAAGGGGGATCAGGAACGAGACCATGGCTCATCTGATACACAGCTTGAAAAACAAAGTCCTGCCTTAAATTCCTCTGCGAGAACGAGAACAAAATCTTCCTGGGACAACTGAAAAGAAGAACAATTCAGAAAAGAGATCAAAACTTGATTCCTATTCAATCCCAAGCAGAGTGGCAAGAAAATGCTAAGTGATGAGTTGAATCAAGTGGGTGATAGAGATAGACCAAGTTTCAGAGAAGCGCTCAACGATAAACAAGTCATCACGTGGATGAAGTGTATTTTTGCGACGATGTGATGGACATCCAACACTTGTGCATTTTGTCAGTCTTCAGAGGACACAGAGGTAGGCCTTCACTACCTCACTTTGGAGTCCTTAGATGTTTCACGTTAGTTGATTCTGAATTGTAGTGTGTAACTGACTGGCTTCAGGAGAAATGGCTCACTACCACAGAGGTGAACCTGTCTCTGCAGATTTTAGTGGTCGGTCTAAGGTCATACATGCTCACAAAAACATTTGTAGCCATTAGGAAAAAGGCCATTTCTTGAGTCAGACAGAACCTCTCTGTCTTAAGTTATCTCAATGGTTTCACGGATTTGTAATTTTTACAAAGAAACATGCTCCATTTCTGTTTCACAAACTGTTCACTCACACCTAAAATCGTAATAGATCCAACAAGAAACGAGGCCTTCAAACCAGTCAGATGCTTTCACACCAAGGGACTTTGAATCTCCTCCATTGGGTTCTTCCTTATCTTCTTCAACCTTCTCACCATTAACCAACACATCTATATCCTGTTCTACATTGTCACCATTAGCTTCCAAATAAATGGGCTTTTTGGTGTTATTAATAAAATAACAAAGTGATGATGGAATGAATGAACCAAGAAAAAGTAAGGCAAGGCTCTCTGTCTCAAGCTATCTCGGGTTCGATGGATTAGTTTGGTCATTCAGTTTTAGGTTGTTGATGAGGAACATTCATTCAATTGCAATCGATAAAAACACACCCAAATTTCATTATTTCAACAAAAGCCACCAAAGTATTGATACAAGAAAGAAACAGACTGAAACTGAAACAGCACCAAAAGTCGTTTATTGATTAACTACAAGAGAGGCTCGGCTCAATCAAATACCTAAATGACCCAAGTCACCCGCTAATTCCATGGATCAAGCTTTAGATTCTTCAGCAGCTTTCATTTTTCTAGCCACCTTTTCTCTATTTTTACGTCATTGCCTCTCCTGAACTTCGATGCATCTTTTTCATACGCTCAGGTTTACCTCTCACAAAATATTTCGGATGACCAATTTGGAAATGGCGTCCAGTATCTACCTTCATTATTACAATCCCGAATACTCACCAGCAAAACACATATGAGAGAGATGACAAAAAAATAAAAATAAAATTAATGTTGCAAAATCCAGAAAACTTACGTAGTGCTTGAGGTTGGAGGTACACACTGTTAAAGTGGGGCATAGTATCATTCGGGATCATCCTGGACATAAAATCTAGAACCGAATACCCTAACCCGAACCTACCCAAAATTTTCGGTTCAATTCCGTTCCAGAATCTCTCAACAGTTGAAAATTTATGTATATTTAATGTTATTTTAAGTATATATATCCGGAACCGAAATAAAGAATCAATTTTTTTTGGATATTTTATCTGCAATTACAAATTTATATCTGAAATATTAAATAATATTCAAAAATATTTTGGTTTTCAAAAATTTTGGATATTTATATCTGAATTTTTCAAAAATACCCGGAATCATTTAAAAATCGGATATTTTACGGTTCCACATAATTTGTATCCGGACTGATCTGGAACTGATAGGAACCAAACCAAAACTGAACCAAAAAAATTTAAGTATTCATTGGATCCTAAACTTTAAGAACTAAAATATCCAAAACTGAACAGAATACCCGAATGTGCAGGATGAATTCCGACCTTGAAAGAACAATCTTCTGAAACTCTCTCGGATTCCAGATGATGAAACTTTTGTTGTTTTTGCTCTACGAGACTACTGCATCCAGTGAAGGATCATCCACCACGTTGTATAAACCCCTGTAAAATGAAGGGATTGAAATCAGTGGGAAAGGTCACCATCTTCTCCTCCATCGCTGAGTCTGAAAATCCCCAAACACGAAAATGAAACAAACCCTAAACGAAAAATGGGAAACATATCATAAAAATCCTTAACTTTACAAAATTGGACGTGTAAATCTCGAACTTTTAAAATATCATTTACATATCCAAATTTGTGTGTTGAAAATCCATTTTCTCTCATTTCTCTGCCTATTTTCTTTTCTTATTTTCTCTTGTGTCTTCACAAAATAATTAGCTTAAGAATCTTTATATGACACTCATAACTCTCTGTGTGAAGCCACAGTGGCTTGTGAAACATGCTAAGACTCTCTGTGTGTTCTCTACACCGCACAAGGACCCGAAACGGTATTACCCAAGTGAGCTGGGCAGAGTTTTCTGCTGGGTCATTCCTAGTTTCGGTCCTCATCTTTGGGAGCTTCCGGCTCACAGTGAGACAGTAAGAGATGATAGAAACAGAGCAGCGGTTTTCGGATGCAAATTGCTTCAAGGAGATGTTTTTCCTTGTTTGAAAAGCGTTAGGCCGTTATGGCTGGGAAACCTGAAACGTTGTTGGAAAGAGAAGCTTGGGGTTTAGAAAGAGTTGGGAGTTTGGTGAGAGCGTTGGAAGAGAAGAAGATTGATAGTTTGGAGAGTTTGAGAAAGAGAATCCGAATGTGCTTTACTCGGAGATTGAAGCTTGGTTTCTTAGCGTCTAGCTTTGCTTGAATCCTAGCAGCTGCAGCGACCTCTCTCTGTTTCTTCTGATCCCTCTGCAACAACGACAAAACCATAATCACAAAGTAAAAGGGTTTTTTTTTTCTTTCATATATGCACTATTGAAAGTAAATCAAAAGTTACATAGTGAGACACACATGGTGTTATAATGCTTACTCAAGGCTGCTCTGTTTTCGGAAACACTTCCAACATACTCAGGTGGGATGTCGGGAGGAGATCCTACACTTCCGTAAGCATATTCTGGCTTACATGTTATTTTTGCAACTTCTCCAACCTGAAAAAAAGATGTGGCCAGTCAGTCGTGTGTAGTGAGAAGCTCAGATTCAAAGACTGAATGAAAGAGTGAAACTACAGAACCTTCATGGTTTTAAGTGCAATGTCCCATGACCTGATCCTAACTCAAAGGAAAATACCAGATTGTCTTTGCGTGTAGTATCAAAGACATTTCCGTCTTCAGCTACTGGGTATAATAGTTTTTAGTACCTTGTTGTCAAACAGAAAAAAGGGAAAAAAAAACTCGCAAAAACCTGAAGTTTTAAATTTTAAGCTATTAAAAACATTAACTTTAGTGTAGACAATTTAAAGCACAAAGTTGGGTTTGACTTTCATTGTAAATGATGAACTTGTGTTTACTAAACCAAATTAGACAAATGCTTAAGCAAATTTTAATAGTTTGATTTTTATTTGTTACTATAAAAGATTTCTTATTTTTAATTTATACAATGTTTAATAAATAACATATTGATCAAGTAATATTTATATCAGTAACTAATTATACACTAATTTATATAATGTTTAATTGAATTATATATTGATCAAGTAATTTTTTTATATGTAACTAATTATACATTAATTTATATAAAATATATGTCAAAAAATGTTTCAATAGCTAAAATTTTACTTGTAATATTGTAGCTCTGATATCAAATTCTAAAAGATTGGAAATGCTTAAAACTTTTGTTTATTGGATTTAAAACTTACAGAACTTATTAGTTTGAAATAAATGAAAACTTAGAAACTTGAAAATACAAATGAAAGCTCGATAACTAAAAAACTTGTAGAAAATAATATTTTTAAGAGAAATTGATCGCTGAAATGGCTCATGTCCTTGAATGAGTATGTATTTATGAATGAGTAGAGAGAGTCTCGAATTATTGTGCTTTTACGATTATAGTGCTTTAGGCCAAAACCTAGCTAGCAAAAACCTAGTTAGCCACAGTGATACGATTTCAAGAAAATGTTGAAAAGTTATTTCATAAGTTAATTAACTTTATTATAGCAAAGATCATGATACCTTACTTCTAACAAGTGATGCTTTGATTAATTAAAAGAGTAAATGATCCTTATAAGCCAGTCATGCATATATGAAGTGAGAATGTGGCTGATGGTGAATCCAAAGAACACACCAGGCACATAGCCTATTGCAGCAGCTACCCAGCTCCAAACTTGATCTTTTTCTTCATCGTCTTCTCTCTTTCTTGCTTCTTCGTCTCCTCCTCTACGGCAGGTTACTTGGAGAGGAGCACCACAGAGCCCAGGATTCTCTGCAAAAGAAGAACTATTCTGGCTTTGAATCTGAGTACCTTGTGGTATTGGACCTGCAAGCCTATTGTGAGAAAAGTTCATCCATTCCATAAATGTGAGTTTCCCGAGCTCTGATGGGATTTCTCCAGATAATCTGTTTTGGGACAGATCCAGTGATTGGAGCTTGGTTAAGTTTGACAGAGATGGAGGAATACGGCCGTGAAAGCGTTGTTTGACATGTTGAGCACAATCAGTTCCTTGAGTAAAACGATTGATTCAGGAATATATCCTTCCAATCTGTTTCCGGAGACATCAATAGCTTTGTACATTGCAAAACCAATCCCTACTAGCTCCATGTTCAATCCTTTGTTTGTCAGACCCACTGATTTATGGTAGGCTCCTAAGGTAAAACCTCCTCCATATCTAAGTGTTGTAGGATACTCAATGTCTATGAAGGATAACATTTCACTCCAACCGTTGAAGTAATCTGATGGCAAAACTCCAGTAAAGTGATTTTGAGAAATATCAAAGATTCGCAGCTTGGGGAAACTCAAAGAATCTCCAGGAGAAGATATTGGCCCATAGAAATTGTTAGAACGAAGGACAAGATGCTGTAGATTAGGCAACGATCTCAACCCGAATGGAAATTTGCCACTGAAATTGTTGTCTTCAACATTCAGAAGCTGGAGATAAGTGGAGTTGATCAAAGACTTTGGAAATTCTCCTAATAACTGGTTGTGACAAACATCAAGTGATATCAACCGATCACTAATAGACTCCTCTGAAATAACCCAGATAAAGCCTCTGAAATAAACATCAAGAGGCTGTTATTCCGAAGATAAAGGACCAGAGAGTAGTATTGAAATTCTCAAAACACTGAGGAATAGAACCACTGAAGTTGTTGTTGATTAAAAAAAGTGTACCAAGAGAAACCAATTTGCATATTTCCCTAGGAATATCTCCTGAAAACCAATTTTCGGAGCACAGAAAAAATTTCATACAATTTGGTAACAAAGGTAATGGGCCCTGGAAATTGTTCGAATTACTAATGCACTATTTTGAAGAGTATCCGCTGATCCTTCAAACTCACTGATAGAATTATGAGAAATGTTTGCATACCGCAGCATTGGCAGCCTCCATAACCACTCTGGTACTTGGCCTTTAATTTGATTGTCAGAAATTTCTAAAACAGTTAAACTGGTTTGGGTTTGTAGAAAATTAGGAAACTCAGAAATGTTACAGGATGATCAAACCAATATAGATATGGATGAGGGAAGATAGAAGGCTGAACTGATCTTCAAATTAATCCCTGAAAGATCAAGATACGAAAGTGACTTGAAATGTGAGAAGATGCTGAAATCAAACATGTCCGTCCCTGTGTTAAGATACTTGAGCCCGACAAGTTTTGATATAAATCTTGGGATTGGCCCATTGAAATTGTTTACTCCAAGGTCTAAAGTTTCAAGATTAGATGGTGAAGAGATATTACCAATTGCAAAAGAACCGCTAAAGCTGTTATTTAGCAGGTCAACCCCGATCAACGAAGGGATCATAAAGAGAGAAGATGGAACAGATCCGTAAAATAAATTTCCACCAATATCAAAAGACTCCAGTTTGGAGAGGCTACTCATGTCAGATGGAAGCGTACCTTTGAATTGGTTATAACCAAGGTCGATCTTAGTGAGCTCGCTAAAATTGAGTAGCATAGGAGGAAAGTTCCCACTGAAATTGTTCAAATCAAGCCTCAACGTTGTTAGTCCTTTTAAATTGCCAATCGAATCTGGTAGCTCACCGGTTAAATCATTTTCAAAAAGATCAAGCTCAGTGAGATAAGAAAAATTTCCGAGTGAAGAAGGAATCTTTCCAAAGAAATAGCAATCTACAAGTTCCAAAACCTTCAGAATATTTGAGATTGCCAATGGAATCTGGTAAAACACCCGAAAGATTATTGGAGCCAAGATGCAGACTCTGAAGATGTTGTAGTATAAACAGGCTACTATTAGAATTTCAGAGGGCCATTGAGAGCACTTGTCCAGAGGTTTAACTCAATGACATTACCAGTTTTTGGATCACAAGAGACACCGTTCCAAAAACAGCAATCAGTGTTGTTACTCCACTTCTCTGTCTGCGTTGTGGAATAGAACTCTTGGATATAGAATTCGCTCTTGAACTCCCAAAGAGCATCTCTCTGGTCTCGACGACACAAGTGCCTAACAGGAGAAGCAATAACAAGTTTGGAGTTAGAAAGAGAGAAGATTAAACATACGCTCCATATTATCTTCATCTTCCTCTCACTACAAGAATGCATCATATTTTTTGTTTTTGTTTTTTGTTTTTGTTTTTTTTTATACGGTGAATACAGAGATATTGGTGACTCTAGATCAAATAAGTAAGAAAATGAAAGCTTGACCTAACAAGTCTCCTCCAAATAGTAACTGAAAAATGGTCCACAAAGCCTAAGAAATGCTCTTTTGATTATTCAAAAATATGAAGAAATGCCCAAAAATGACTCATTTCGAAATATTAATCCAAAAAAGATCTTCTCCAAAGAAAAATACAAAAAATGACCCCATATTTTCTACATACCAGCGTTACCCTTATAACCTACAGATCTAAGCAGATTAATAACAGATATAAGCACAGATTAACAGCAGACATACAATAAACTGCTAGATAAAACTATGTTAATTTTATTTTTTATCTGAGAAAATTCGAATTACTAAATACGTTGATTATGTTTTTTATCTGGGAAAAATTCAAATTTTTGGCGGGACCTGTATAAAATTTCAAGAGAAAAACGAATTTAGATGGAACCCACCAAAAACTCACGTGCGCCGTCTTTTACTCACATGTGCACCGCCAAATTTACACATAGTTTTCCTTAAAAAATAATTATACTAGAGCTGCAAATAGTTTTACTTTGGATATTTTTTCATTTTAATTAGTTTTACATAACATTAAAATATGTTTTTATAGTTTTACAGTTGATCTAAGTCAACTAACATACTATTCCGAATGTTTTATGTATTAATATGTTCTGAAACTAGATTTTTGTAATTTTTTCATCATAAGTTAGTTATTATTTACAAAGTGACCTTGAAACTATAAGAAATACATTGTATAGATTCTTTTATAACAAATAACTATAACATAATTTCGTATTTTTTTTATTTAATACATATTTATAACATTAATTTTAGTGTTTAAACGCCAATTAATATTTTGGTTTTGTAAATAAAACATAAAAAATATATATTATTCAGTTATCAATTTTCATCAGTATAAATATTCCCTAGTTTTACTAGTATTACAAAGTATTCACTGTTTTATGTGGGATCCGACAAAATTTGCTGTCGAAATATCAAACTGAAAAAACAAGGTGACTGCTTTATATGGGTCCTACCTCAATTCTCTTTCTTTGTATATTTTTAATATTATTTTTCTAAAAGGAGAATGGTGGATCCAGCGCACATGTGAGCAAAACTTTTTTATTAATATTTTTTTTACTTAAATTTACACATCGGACCGTTGATTTTAATTTGTTATCAACGGTAGATAAGATTAATCCACACCTCTGTGACTTAACCAATGAGAAGTCAGTATTTTTATTTACATTTTAAGGTTTATTTTTTGTTATTTTCCTTCTTATTAATTAGTAAATCAAAATGTAAAATATGGTATATTAATAAAAAGAACTAAATATATTAGTACTATTTATAAACTGTTTGATTATACATCTCATTCAATCAACTTTATTTTCACAATTATAATTTTTTAGTTGTATAGTTTCAATTTAATCTGTATGCTTGAATGTCCAACTTAAGAGGTAAATTCATAAAGGTCTGTATATAAGTTTAAGATTTGGAAATTAGAATTTAAAGTTTATAAATCAATAATTTGGTTTTTTTTTTAATGCTGATGGTTAATAATTTACAATTAAAGTGTTTATGTTTAGGAATTAAAAAATTTAAAATCTTGGATATAGGATTTAAGGTTTATGGCTTGATCCTCATTTTAAATGTATTATTTCTTTATCATAAATCGAATAGTCATAAACTATATAAACTTAAAATATATATATATATATTTGTATATACATATATTATTAATAAAAATAGTAAAAAGATATATTTTAAACCCTATAACCTATATTCTTATACCCAAAACTTATAACCTATGTCCAAAACTTTAAATGAAAGACGAAATAACTTTTCTTTCTAATTTTGTATTTTATAAAAAAATATAAAACTATACAAGTTTCTTATTTATTTTGTTAATAAGAGTAGAAACATCATATATTGTAAACCCAAAACCTCTTTATACCAAAATAGATCTGTGTTTTTCTCTAACTTATTCCCTCATTTTCCCCTCAAAACGTAATATTCCAAGTATATCCATTTTTCAACTATTAATTTATTTGTAATAGCACTCTTTATTTTATAAAAATAAAATTATATTTATTTATTTTAAACTTCAAATTTTCTACTAAACATATAATTTTCTTACAATTAAAATTGTATAATATTAATAAATTTTTTAAAAACACAGTCTTTATTATATTTTATGTTGTGTTAAGTTGATTTTTTCAAATTTTAATTTTGATATTAATTATGTATTTTAATGTTATTATTTGTTATTTTATTTTATATTCTATATTATATACATTGTTATCTCATTGTCTAAATTGTGAACGGAAGTATTGATAAAATAAAAATAGACAATAAGTATATATCGGTGGATTCAACCATTTAGTTAACGTGTTAAAAAAAAACATTGTGGACCCACTAACACCATGTGTTGAAATTTTTATTGGCTGTTGAGATTTTGGTATTTTATTTTTACATTTCAATTCTTTAAGATCAATTATTTTATAGTAAAATACCTTTTTTTAATTATAATTATTATGCAAAAATTCATCATTTTTTATACTTTATAAAGAAAGACTTGTTTCATTTGATTTGAATATAAAAAAAAATCATAATTCGAAAATGTTGAATTTTATTAAACAAACTCACTATAACCAACATTTCGAATTATGATTTTTTTTTATTCAAATCAAATGAAACAAGTCTCTATTTATAGAGTAAAAAATGATAAAAATGATGAATTTTTGTATAAAAATTATAATTAAAAAAAAATCCAGCAGCCAATAGAATTACAACACATGGTGTGGGTGGATCCACAGTTTCATTATTGAACATATTGGATAAATTCAAAATGGTTGAATCCACGACAAACAATAGCAAGATCATTCACAAGCCTTGATAATGTAAAAGAACACAATAGGCAGATCATTCGCAAGCTTTGATAAAGTTAGAAGTAGACAATAGACAGATCATTCGTAAACCTTGATAAATTAAGAAGCAGGCAATAGGTAGATCATTCGCAAACATTGATAAAAGTTAGAAGCAGATAATATGCAGATCATTCGCAAACTTTGATAAAGTTAGAAGCAGACAATAGTGAGACCCACAAGACTACCATTATGATTTATTCGACATGTTAAAAAAAGAAACTGTGGACCCACCAACACTATGTGTTGTATTTCTATTGGCTGCTGAGTTTTTTGGATTTTATTTTTGTATCTCAATTCTTTGAGGTTAATTATTTTGTAGTAAATTTTTTTTTTAATTATGATTTTTATACAAAAATTCATCATTTTTATACTGTATAAATAGAGACTTTTTTCATTTGATTTGAATATAAAAAAAGATCATAATTCGAAAATGTTTTGTATATTCAAGTCAAATAAAACAATTATCTATTTATAGAGTATAAAAAATGATGAATTTTTGTATAAAAATTATAATTAAAAAATATTTTACTATAAAATAATTGACCTCAAAGAATTGAGATGTAAAAATAAAATCAAAAAAATTCAGCAGCCAATAGAATTACAACACATGGTATTGGTGGGTCTACAGTTTCATTATTGAATATGTTGAATAAATTCAAAATGGTTGAATCCACGACAAACAATAGTCAGATCATTCACAAGCCTTTATAAAGTAAAAGCAGATAATAGGCAGATCATTCACAAGCTTTGATAAAGTTAGAAGCAGACAATATGCAGATCATTTGTAAACCTTGATAAAGTTAGAAGTAGATAATAGGTAGATAATTCGCAAGCATTGATAAAGTTAGAAGCAAACAATATGCAGATCATTCGCAAGCTTTAATAAAGTTAGAAGCTGACAATAGGCAGACCCACAAGACTACCATTATAATTTATTCGACATGTTGAAAAAAGAAACTGTGTACCCACCAATACCATGTGTTATATTTCTATTGGCTGCTGAGTTTTTTGGATTTTATTTTTACATCACAATCATTTTTATACTCTATAAATAGAGACTTGTTTCATTTGATTTGAATATAAAAAAAGATCATAGTTCGAAAATGTTTTTTATATCTGAATAAAATCCGATACCGAAGAACCGAACTGGATCCGAATCGATAAAACCGGTATCGGTACAGTATTGGATCTAGCATAATATCCGATTTCAGGGTAAAATGGACTTCGGTCCGGGTTCGGATTATAACTTATATCCATTGGGCCTTCGTTATAGATCCGATCTATAATCTAATACCCTCCTAGTCCTATATCCGCCTAAACTTCTATTCCCAATACAGATCCGAGCTTCCAACTTTGCTTTTCGGTTCGTCTACTCCACGAGCAAGCATGCTTTATCTACTTCAATAATTCAATCCTCCTTTTCTGTTCGAATTCGACTGCTACTTTTTCTCCATTCCGAGAAGAGAAACATTATATAAACCCCTAATTCCCTATGGAAAGAACCACACTCTTAGACCTTCAATCATCTCCTCTTTCTCCTCCTTCACTACTGTCTGCAATTCAATCACAGGTTCATTCCTAATCTGTATGTCAGAATTATATTTTCATTCCAATCTTTATAAATTATATAATTCGATTATGTGTTAGGTTGTGCTTAACATGTTATAGTGTAATTCGATTATTTGTAGGTCGTTATTGTTCGTTGTTTTTACTGTGTAATTTGATTATTGTTAAGTTGTTGTTGATATGTGCGTTCATATATTAATATTGGAATTCGATTCTTTGGTAGATTTTAGTTGACAATTGTGAAGGTTTCTTTGGTACATATATATTCATGTATTCATGTGAATTGTGAAGGTTTTTTTTATGTTTTTGCTTGTAGTATAATTTGTACAAAGAATATATTTATGTGATCATGGTAACTATTAAGCTAGTTGTTGTTTATCTTAATTTTAAAACTGTCTCTTTGAACAAGACTATGAGATTGATTGAACGTGTTAAGGTCATTTTAAGTTTTCGTCTAAAACCAATGAGTTTATTTGTCTTATGGTCTCTGATGGTCTTTTGTTTTATAATCTTATTTGTGTACCTATGTTCTTCTCTTAGGCACTGATTTGTTTCTTTTATGTGTGTTTCTATTTATGTTCAGATGGGTTCTTCATCATTTCCAGATGAACACGAGTTCAATGAAGAGATGACTCCGGATACAGAGAATGAAGTTGAAAGTCCGGAACAGCAAGGCGTTGAAAGTCCTGATAGTCTAGGAAAGATAAAGGATGCCCCAGAAACAAGTGGAGCTACGCCAAAGCCTTCTAAAGAGCTCAAAGTCATCCTTCCAAGGTCTCCAGTGTGGGGACACTTCACAAGAACCTAAAGAAGACCGAGACAAGTGCTTCCGCCACTACTGCAAGAAGCCTTTCTGCTGCAAGACTAAGTCAGGGACGTCTAATTTGTCAAAGCATTTGGCCGCCTGAAAACAGTACCAAACTTGGAAGGAAAATAAGTCTCAGCAAGTGATAAAAGAGAACGGAACTATGCAGGTTGCAAAGGTCAGTGAGTATGTGTTCAGAGAGGCAATGGATGAGATGCTCGTTTTAAGGGAGTTACCACTGTCCTTTGTTGAAAGTGTCGCCTGGAGACACTTCTCCTCTCGTGTCAACCTCTACCGGTCTAATTCAAGGAGAACAGCAAGCAGGGACATAGTTCAGATGTATGTGAAGAAGAAGGCTTTTCTGAAGAATTGGATTGTTTCAAACAAACAAAGGGTGTTGTTTAATACTGACATATGGTTGCTCCAAATACAGTTCTTTTTTTGCTATTTCTTTCTTATTTAATGAATTTCTTTCTTGTTTAATTCTTTCTTAGCATAGTTTAATTTAAATATGTCACTGTAGTCTCATATCTGATTATTATTTGATATTTTTTCTTATATAAAATAGGTGCAAGCTACATGGTGATCACAGCTCACTTCATCGATGCATTTTGGCTTCTGAAAAAGCTGATCATCGGCTTCAAGTATGTCTCAGATCACAAAGCATCAACAATTGCAAGTACTCTTCAAGAATGTTTGGCTGATTGGGGGATTCAGAAGTTGTTTTGTGTCACTGTCGACAATGCAACAGCCAACACTTTGGCTCTGAGGAGGTTTCAAAGAGAGTTCAGCTTGGTCAACAATGAAGCATTCACATTAGATGGAGACTATATGCATGTGCTGTGCTCACATCATCAACTTGATCGTGAGGGATGGGTTGCATGAGGTAGGAAAAAACGTGGAGGCCATACGCAATGGTGTATCATATGTTCGGTCTTCTCATGTTAGGCAGAAGTCGTTTGAGCTGAGGGTTGATTCGGGGAGGCTGAAAAGAGGAAGTCTCACATGGATGTGAAAACCCGATGGAATTCAACATACACAATGTTGACAAATGCGCAGAAGTATAGAGTTGCTTTCGACAAGATGCTAGCAGAGGATAGGCTGTATCACGACTACTTTTTAGAAGAAGATAATGGGAACAAACGTGTTGGACCTCCTGAGTCAGCTGACTGGAATGCGATCGACATGTTGGTGAAGTTTCTGGTGATTTGTTACAACTCCACTTTGGTTGTTTCTGCTTCCAGTACCTTGAAGTTACAACCAGAAAAATGGTGCATCTTCTCAAAGTCACGCGCATCAGAATTCCACCGATAATAGCCAACAAGATCAATCAGCTGAGAAGATGGATTTGGTTGATGATTTGGGATATGAGTGAATGGATATGGCGTATAAGGAGATGGTTGCTGATAAAGCAGATGAAGAGGTAAGGAGTGAGTTAGAAATTTATCTTGCAGATGCTATTGAGATTCCTAAGCTTATTAGGGGTTCCGAATTTGATGTACTGTCTTGGTGGAGAGTAAATTGTTTTAAGTACCCTGTCTTGGCTGAGATGGCTAAAGATGTACTTGCTATGCAAGTTTCATCAGTTGCATCTGAGAGTGCTTTTAGCACTACTGGTCGGATTCTAGATCCTCATAGGTCCTGCTTGACTCATTACATGATTGAGGTCCTCATGTGTTCTGAGCAATGGATGAGGCAAGATCTTAAGACTGGTGACCCGACACTGATGATCACTAGTGCTCAACTGCTCTCCAAGTTTGAAATGTTTGATCAGCTTGAGAAAGGTAATCTTTAAAAAATTTTGATATTCATTATACTTTGTTTATACTTCTTACATTTATGTTTCTAATGTAATTTTTAAAACTGTTTTGTAGAGTTTGGTATCGGAGATGAGAATAATGCTTAACCTTATCTATTCTTCATAAAAGAAATGGTAATTGATCTCCTCTATTTGTTAATGTTCAACAAGCTTTTTCTTATTTGATATTTGTTACAATGTTAATAGTAGTTTTGTGTTGTTTGATGTTTCAATATGCCCAGGACTAGTTCGTATTAGGTGGTCTTCTTGTGTGGTGTTGTTTGGATTAGGGAAATAGTGAAGGTAAATTGAAACTTTGTCTTATAGTTTATTACTTTCTCTGTACTCTGTCTTTATTTTGCTGAATGATTCAACAAATTATTTGTTTTATACGGACATGGATTGGCAGTGACATTTTTTCTCCGTGGATGCTTTTTCATTATTCCCATCGGCTTAGTTATTAAGCTCATTTGAACTTGTTCGATCTTTTGTTATGGTTTTCTGAGCTTTTAAACTTTGTATTGGTTGTGAGATTCTTTGTTATGGTTTTATGAGCTGTTAAACTCTGTATTGGTTGTGAGATCATTAAACTTACTTTTGCTATGGTTTTCATTATGGTTTGATAACTTATCTTAAGTTCTTCTTTTGCATATGTAATCGGTTTTTTTTTTATGTTACTTAGTTGGTTATTTCGGTTATTTAGTCGATTATTTAAGATATTAATTGGTTATTTCAGGTCTGAATCGGTTATTTGATTACTTTGGTTACTGAAAAAACCGAACCGTTATTAACCCGAAATAAATTCGGTATCAATCGGATTTTATGTCGAAGTAGGAAACCGACCCAAACCCGGCTGGTTACTAATCGATCCAATTCGATTTTTTTTTGTAAAATACCGATTGGGATCTATATGCCTAATACCGATTTACCCGAAACCCGAATTACCCGACCCGAAACCCGAATGGATACCCGATTGCCCAGGCCTATTAGTGACTATAGATCATTTATGTAAGAAAATGAAAGCTTGACCTACCAAGTCTCTTGAAATTTCATTTGTCTTCACCCCACTTCTCCGCCGTGTGGTTGGGGTTAAAATGGCTAGTGGCTGTGGAGCCTGAAAATTCCTTTGATTTTTCAAAGCAAAAATCACCTAATCAGTCAATTTCTCTTACTTCGTGGGTCTCGAGAGTGACAGTTCTCTTACTTAGTGGCTCTCAAGAGTGACAGTTAAACTGTTAGAGTGACACTTATTTGTGGTTGAGTGACTATTATCAATCAACTAATTTTCACTAGCACTTTAAAATTTAAAATGAAAGACAGCCTAACTACTTTTTGTCACACATGACATGTAAGCTCATTACCAGTCTCTTCCAGCCACAAGTATATCATTCAACTATAAGATATTAGATATATGAACCAAAAACCGATTAGTTTGCATTCACAGCAAGTAACAGTGGTCAATAGTTAACCATACTCTCGTTCGCCACTAAGGAAAACGGAAATTGAAGTAAAGAAAGAGGCCAAAGCTTAGCTCTCCTCTGAGCACTGAGACAAACTTTTAATTTTTCCAAAGAAACAAGCTATACTTACCTGATACTAAACACGCTAAGAGATCCAGAAGTTGTTGTGTCGGTTGTTGCTGCTGCTGACGTTCTTGTTGTTGAATGTATTCTAAAGGCGGCAAAGACATAACTAGAGCTGAAACAGTACTTGTTGGTGTGTCCTTAGCTTCAATGAGCAGCCACATGTACCACGAAGCCACTGCCCTGCAGCTACTAAAGACTGCAGCATATCTGTCTTCCATTCTTTGGTCTGATAATCTATCAACTCATTGAAATGGAGATCAGGATCTCTGTTTACACCATTATATCGAGGGGGACGAGCAGGAACTGTCGGGATGCATGAATCGTTCCAGACACTTGTGTTGAATCCTGATCCAATCGACTTTTTCAAACTTTTTTTCAATAAATCTCGTGCAGACATCATACTACGCCATCCATATGAAGGAGAGTTTGCTTTATCAACATCAATCGGATTTGATACTAAAAAATATCTTCATTTCAAGACCCTAGTCAGCAACGAGGATGGATAGTGGCTCAAATGCCAGAGCTGCTTAGCAAGTAAAGCAAGATTAAAAAATTTCATGTTTCTGAAGCCTATGCCACCTTTTGATTGTGAGACACATATCTTCTTCCATGCAATCCAATGCATATCTCTATTATCTTGTTTCGTACTCCACCAAAACTTTGAAATATCTCCAGATATCTTCTTAATAATCTCTTGAGAAACCAAAAAATAAAACATCACATATGTTGGAAGAGTATGACTGTAGGGCTGGGCATTCGTGTATCCATTCGGGTTCGGTTAATGGTCAATTCGGGTTCAGTTCGGATTAATTCGAGTTCGGGTTTTAAAATACCAAAAATATGACCCCATTCGGATATTTCAAAATTTCGGTTCGAGTTCGGTTCGGATGTAATCGGATTCAGTTCGGGGTTAGTAAGAAATTAAAAACCAGAATATACCCAAAATATTTTCGATTCCGGTACTTATTCGGATTTTGGATCCCGAAATACATATTTTATACTAAAAAGTACATATTTTTATCAAAAGTATATATATAAAATCCAACTCAAAAAGGTAAAATCGTAAATAATATTTAAAGAAAAGATTAAAATAAAATTTAAAATCGAATTATCCTTAGATATTTATATTTTTTGGGTATTTAAATTATTTTGTCTTAAAATATATAATAACTTCAGTACATAATTTTATATTTTAGTATTTTGAATTATTTTAAACATTTACGTAATTAATAATTTTAGAAATATATTTATATTTAGGATATTTTGGATATTTATATTTTTGGTTCTCGGTTCGGTCTGGATTCGGGTTCGGATTTTGAAATACCGAAATTCTAGACCCATTCGGTTTTGGGTTCGGTTCGATTCCATTTTTCGGATCTGGTTCGGTTCAAATTTTCGGGTTCGGATATTTTGCCTAGTGCCTACCCGTAAGTATGAGCAATATATTTAACAAAAAATGACTAGAATACCATCAAACTTAGCAGAAATAACTAGAATACAATGAAACTTTCAAAAATAACTAGAATNTTAGGAAATGACTATAAACACCCTTAGTTAGTTTTTTTGATTTAAGATTTATTTGAATTAAAAACTTTAAAAAAAAATTAACAAAAAAAAAAAAAATTCCATGTCACACAAACTGTAATCCACGTCACA